>AWVX01006632.1:0-14853 GCA_000500245.1 Cronartium ribicola 11-2
CTAGTTAGGAGATGTGAAGCAGCAGCTTCCTTCTGCTTAGTACCCAGTGGACTGGTAGTCTCAAATCCAAATCTTTTCTTTAATTTCCCAGTCTTTTCTATCTGCTCTCTGTTTTCTTTCACCGCCCGTTGATTGCCTGTGTTTGCAAACTCTCTCAAACTGAACCCACCATATTAGTAGTTGACGTTGTATGTCGACTTCAACCCTAAACCTATGTCTTACAGTGTTGTTTTTCTCTTAATCTGAGTAGGTAACGCACTCTAGATATTTTATTTTATTTCAAAAAAACGGGGTTATGGGCGAAAAGAGAGAAAAAAAAAAGAAAAAGAATAAATAAAAAATCTACAAATTATGTGTTGTCGTAGCGAATCTTCTGTATTTTACAATTTGTTATGTTATGCTTGTTTTTCTGTAAGTATGTATGTACTATGTATTTTAAGATTTGATATGCTGTATACGTTTCTATTTATGAAATTTATTACAAAACAAGCAAGACAGCATGTCGGACGACGAAGATGACTTCATGTCGGATAAGTTTCTCGTCCCTGCTCCTTCGACCTCGCAGCAACCGACCCTTTATTCAGATCAACGCAAACGAAAACAGCTTGACTCCCATGCACGTTCTCACAAGCGCTCACGAGCGGAGCGAGAGATCGAGGCTCGTGAAGAAGGACTTAGTCGTGATCTGATTTCCGACCAACTTGTAGCTTCCTCGACTCAAACCTCAAAACACGATAGCCTTGGTCTTGATACGCCCAGCGTGATTCAACCTGCCACCCATTCAAAAGCAGTGCAGATGATGCTGAAGATGGGTTTCCAACCTGGCCAAGGGCTAGGAGCTCAACCTAAAGCATCTTCACCGCGTGAAGATCCTTCGCATGAATCGGTGGCCTCTCACTCCCTGCTTTCTCAGTCTTCGTCTGCTATCGAAAGCTGTTCATCGCATGGCATAGGCCATCAACCTCGTACGGCGCCCATTGACATTCAACTTCGTACCGGTCGCTCAGGAATCGGTGTACTAGCTGCTACTGGACCGAGAAAAACCCGACCTCGCTTCACTGGACCGCATGTGCCGATGACTGAGGAAGAAGCGGCCAAACGAGCAGATTTCTTTCAAAAGTCTAAAGCCAAATTCGACGGTCGAAAGGTGGAAGGAGTGCTCGCCCGCGCTCGGAGGACTTGCGAAGAGCTAGACCGTCGCAACCAGCTCGAAGATAACATTTATTGGCTTGACCCATTCAGTTCGACTGATTGCTCAGAATATGTTGAAGAGGTTATGGGGGCGGGTGTTAGTGGTCGACGGTTGACGGGTTTGGGCGACCCGAATGAGGTTCAGAAGACAGTGGTCGTAAGTGAGGAAGAGGACACGATAGACTCGGACGAACGAGAGGCTTGGATGGCACTTGATTCAGGTAGTCGGCTGCTCTATACACTCCAGTACTTACGCCAGGAGCATTTGTACGTATTTTGAATCATCTTTTGAGCCTTTACATCACATGCCTGCTGATTTGCTAGCAAAAATGGGCGCTCAGCTATTGTATATGGTGTGGGTGTCAATATAGCTCACTCGAAGAGTTGAATGCCGAGTGCCCGGGTGAAGAAGAGGACGATCATTAACCACACCCTTGAGACACATGTTTCTAGAACCGCTTGCAAGACTGCTATTTTGTTTCAACTTTCAACTAACCTTGATATGATTGTGACCTTATCCTGTTCTCATCAACAGTAGTGTAAAATGTTGATGACTTGTAGGCACCGTGTGCGTAAAACCCGAGTCAGAATTAAAAAATCAAGGCCTGTTCAGACACTAAAAGATAAAGTCCATTTAAATGTGATGGATGGAAGTACTGGGGTAGCACCAGAGCCATTAACCTGGTCTACGGTGTTTACAGTAGTTATGGGTATGATGAGGCCGTCTACAACTCTTTAGCATGTGATGCAACTTCGCTCATCTGAAGAACTGCCAAAGCTGACAATGGATCCTCTAAGATCTTCCTACCTAATGTCAAGAAGCTACCATAGCATATTGATTTACCTTCAAATATATCCATCTACTTACCTGATGAATACCTCTAAGATTTACATAATGACAACCTGGATGCCAAAATTATCCTTCGAGCCAAATGCCAGTGAAGTGTCGTGAGAGAACTTGATTAGGTATGATGATGGTAGGACAGGAATCCACAGAACCAGAAGTTTAACACCACCAATATATTTACATCACATGGAGATATGCTATGTGACATAGCATGCCCAGATGTAATGCAATAGGCCAATTTCTCAAGGTAGGGGGGGCCTTGGAAATTGGTCTATAGCATCACATGTAGGCATGCTATGTGACATTGCATGCCCCCATGCAATAGAAAGATGCTGGAAGTGTAAAAGATATAGCTTCCAAGTACCAAAAACCAAGGAAACAAGATGCAAGAGCTACTTCAGAAGAGCTCTCAGTCCAGGTCAGCCATCACCACCACAGTTGTGTCTCAGATGGGCATGGAAGGCAACATCACATGCCCAGATGCAAAACAAAAATTCTGGTGGTCAGCTACCAAGCTTACATTTCTACAACAGTATCAATGGATACACAGCCCCTTTTTACTGGTCACTAGCAGGCCAGAACACATCATTGATGTCCAAGTTCTGACAGTTCTTCATTCAGTCCAGCATGGGTGGGGGAGTGGCATGGGCTGCATGAGCCTGTTGAGTGGTGCACCTGCAGTCCAAGATTAATCCTGCAGCAGGTTCTCTGACATTTCTCTAGATTGTAAATTGGTTTCTCTGATATTCCAATGGAAGATACACTGGGTTCTGTTGCCATCCTCTATCATGTCAGGGTTCAGTATTCTATCCCTTTTTTTGAGTACTATAGAGAGTTGAAGCAATCCCAGAATTAGAAGGGCAGAGTCATCCCACTACTGTGTTGCATCCCTTCCTTTTACTGTAGAGGGAGGGATCAAAGCACTCCAGGAGGCAAAGGGATTTAAGTAAGCCTTAGCTCTTACTGTAGACAGTGTGGAATGCAGGAACCATTTTATCTTCTTAATTTTAATTTTGATTTTGTCATTCCACAAAACAAAATAAATAAACAAGAGTGTTCAAGAAAATTGATAAGCTATGTACAAAAAAAATAGAGAAGAAAGGGAAAAGAGAGAAGTCTGAATTAAGATTCTTCAAGTGAGATTGATCAAAGCCGTATCAAGCTTGGTTGAGCCAAGTTGAAGTGGAGTCAAACAAGCTTGGTTGAGTTAAGTCAAAGTGGAGTTGTATTGAGATCAAAAAAGGTATTGATTGGAGTCAATCAAAGCAATTGAGGAGGTTCGTGGTAGCCAATTGAGGTGAAAGTTGGCAGGAGTCAATAAAAATAAAGGCAACTGGTTGGAGAGAGGGAAGGTTGGCGGTAATCAATCAAGGTGAAGTCAATGGGAGTCAATTGGAGAGGGGGGACTGGTCAGATCAAAATTGAGGTGGGTAGATACAGATGAATGGGGTTGGAAGGGGTCATGGAAGGAGGAAGGTAATTATAAAATAAAATAAAATAATCTGAGTACAGTTACAGTTGGTATCACAGGACTAAGTACAGTACACATAATTTACAAGGGACATCAAAAATAAAGGTGGAAACATAAATGGGAATTGAACACAGGATAGTGGGCAGAGGTTAATCTGGAAACTTGTGTTCTAAACACTACACTACATCTAGAGGCATGGGGAGTTGTTTATAAAGGTGTGTTATGTTGCATAGGATTCGAGTCAACCACTGCCATGATGTTTACAATCTCAGTGTATTTAGGAGTTAGTTGGATGAAAAAGGTGCCAGGCTTGGAGAAGTACCTACACACCATAACTGCACTCTGCACAGGATCTTTACATGTGCAAATGGTAACCCCCATGTGATAACTTGACTGGACCCCAAATTACCAAGCCTGAAATTGGGTTGTTTTGGGGCTTGAAACTATTTTTTGCCCGAAATATGGGGACGGTTAACCGTTGGAAAGATCAGAGTGGTGAGAAACAAAAGAACTGCCCAGGGTTGGGAGCGTCGCAGTTTTCAGAAAGCGCGCGCACGCGCCACCGGCGCATGACGCGCACCCTTCCACAAGCCAGGACCCTCTGTTTTCATCACATCCACACATAGAAAGATGGTGAAGAATGACTTTACCTCTGAGCCCTTAGGGCCCACCTCAAAGGTTTTTGAGAGCTGGATAAGCTTCAGAAACCCATCAGGATTGTTCAGGAGGCAATTTTTGTTGAGCTTAACACTAGGTCAACGGGCTCAAGTAGATGTGGATTGCTCTGCTTTGGCTCCTTCAAGTGTATTGTCATATGTTGAAGGTGCAAAAAGGTCACTACTCTTCTTGGTCATTTGGGCAAGGGAAAATACATGGAATTGTGATCAATCTATCAGCCAAGCATCAAAAAGCAGGTCAAGAATTCATAGTGAGTAAAATAAATTGTCTTACTGGGGTAGAGACAGAAAATCTGTCTTCATTGTCAAGGCCTTGGGCCTTCAAAAGGACATCAATCTTATCTTCACTCTTGCCATTCATTTTATTGCCCAGAACTCCAGGTGCATCACACTTTGAGGAAGGTAGTCAATTTTTGGTTTCAAAGGTTTGACTGCCAACCCTAAATGCCCACTTACATGATTTGGGCACATCTTTTGGCGTGTTTTTTGGCGCTCCCAATGTGAATCAGATGGCTGTATCCAGGCAATTCAAGTCCAGGATGGCTCGAATGTGCCCTTCTGGATCCGTAAAAGCTTGCAAGCCACTGGTTCTTGCAAGCCACTGGTTAAAGACATCTCAGACACCAGTACTTGAGGTCGAGCCAAGTCGAGTCACTGGTAGCGCCTGGCCGTATAGAATCAAATCCTTTTAAGTCGATGATGAGATCCAAGGAGTTCTAGGATGGAAATCCCCCAGATAGAGGTTCATCTGAGCCAAATAATGGCTTTGAAAGTGGCTTCGGAGTTAAAGATTGGGCATTTTTTCTACAAGGCTCTTCTTCCATGGACACCATAACTTTATGATACAAGTGAAAATTATGACAGTGCTGGGTTGGAATTGAGTTCATAATCAACCATAGCATGAATCTATACTATGACCAGTCTAAAACTATACAACACTAGAGAAAAAAAAAAAAAACAGTCAACCCAGTTCATAGTTGAAATGGGACATGACAGAATCTATTTTGTCTACTTGGTTGTTTGGAAGTAAAGCCAAGATTACAACAAAGCAAGGTGAACTGCGCTCTCAAAACTGGCCAAGAACACTGACAACATAGTTGACTTGGATTCCAGTTAAGTCAAATTGGGTACCTATTGACTTGGATAGTCATGCAAACCTGGGGTTCTCTCTGGCTGCTGCTTGTACAGCACAGGATTGATGTTCAGCCAATTTTACAACTCAAACATCAAAACTTAGCACTACTCACGTATTTTTTTTTTTTGATGTGAGCATCCTGCTCTATGTCAGATGCTCAGCGCCAATGCAGCAGGCCATTTCTCCAAGACAGGAAGGGGTCTTGGGGAGGAAGAACCCCATGGTATTGAATATGGGCATCATATGTGAGGTGAGATTACTAGAGCTAACACAAATATGTATGTCAGCAGTGTAGTTTTTCTAAAAATCCACTTCTCCAAATTAATCGGTAGTAAGGAGGAGCTCAACTCTTTCTACACTGTGAACCATCAGACTTCCTTGTCCTCCAAACCAGAGTTTTGTTGACCAGACCTCACACCATTCTCTTATTTCACATATACAAACATAACACCAACCATGACTGTACTCAATTTTCGGGCAGCTCAATGGTCAGGACCAATTTTCTATATTTTGTGCATTCAAAACAAGGTTCAGGGATAACCAACCTCGCATGCGTTCAAAGTGTATCCCTTTCTGATCTCCTTTTTAGGGTTTTCATTGCACTTGAAGAGAGATGAGTGTGATCCAGGCCATCAAACTCCAGCAAAGCTTTTGAGGGTGTTGATCAAGACCCAAGTTTCAGTGGGTGGATGTAAATTTTTGAAAGAAGATGGTTGAGGGATCCCTGGATGATTTTGGAATGACAGGCTCACAACATGATAAGATTTGGTTGGACTGGTGACGAATCACCATGCAGATCTGAGACCTGATTGGAGATGTCAAGGCAAGAGTTGAACAGTTGGAGCCCGAATTGAATGGTAAGCGATGGGCGTGTTGTGGCGTGGTGACCACGGATCACTTGCAGCGGTGGGAGGTGGAATGGAAGCGGTGCTGATGGGAAGAGAAGACTCCAAGGGGATGGATGGATGTACCTTCGATGAGAGGATCGATACAAAATCAAACCAAAGCTTAGTCATTACTACACACTTTCGTTCACTTTTTTATCCCCTACCGTATTTCAACTTCTTCCAGTCACCATCCCAGATTTCAACTCTCACTCAGCCCCCATGGCTACTCTCGATCAAACTGAAGATTTGACTAGCCAGAAGAAGAAGTCAACTTATACTCACCAATTCAGATGGTAGTTGATTATCTTTCTTTCCCCAACACTTGATCTGACCTACTCATCCATTTTCTCAATTTATGGGGCCAGGGATAGCTCAGTACCTCAACAAGTTTTCATCAAAGGATCATTCGATCAATGGCAATCGTATGTTAACTTGATTGCACTTACACGCAAACAAACAAAGTCACTCACCCTTCTTTCGTTCCCTTTCATCCAGCCCACTCGAGCTCATCAAAGAACAATCGGGTAAGTTTGGTAGATCGATCGAACTCGAATACGGTTCAAGGGTCCTTTACAAAGTCAGCCCATTCCCCATATTTCATTGATTACCTAGTCTCATCCCGTTCGCTCATGCCTTTGCAATATGGAGTAGTACGTCGTTGATGGTAATTGGAGACACAATCCCAACGAGCCAACGGAGACTGATTTGCATGGGAACATTAACAATTTACTCGAAGGTATACCTTTATCGCTTGACTTGATGCATTCACTTCGACTCTCCATTCTGACACTTTGGTTTGTTATATTTCATAGTCCCTCCATATGTCTCACCATCACCTTCGCCCGAGCCTTCAAACGAAGAGGAGGAGGAAGACCTGCCAGCGGACTCAGAGCCAGCCGTACCACAGACCACGTCCCCCAGACCTGACGAGCCAGTGCGATCAAGCTCAGGCTCGCTCCCTGGTTCGCTCCCTAACACAGGTCAGTCAGTTTCCTTACCTATCTTGCATTTCTTCGTCTGGTCTTAGTTCTCATCTACTCATCCTTTCCTCCAGCTGTTTTCCCAACCCCTTTGCCCCATCCACCATCGCCATCATCATCATCATCTCGCTCAGCTCGAACTCCCGTAAGATCAACTCATTTACTCAAACAACGTGCTCAATCGACAATCTCTCCACCTAAGACTCGTCATCGATATACTAGCTTACACTCTAGTCTCTTACTTGGTCCTACTAAATCTTCACCTGCTCAGGCCTCTGTCTCTACAGTTGTCTCTGCTATGGCTGGTGTCGCTGCTACGGCTATACCGGCTGCTATTTATGCTGTGACGGGTAAAGATTTGATTGCAGGTAGTTCAAAAGCTCCGGTCATTGAGCAGCAGAATAGTACGGTGACTCAGTCAGCGGAGTTTGGAGTACCTGAACTTCAGTCGGATGCGGTTACCGAAGAGCAGAAGTCGAATGCGATTGATGAAGGGCAGAAGTTGGATACGCTTGTCGAACAGACGTCAGATACGATCGTCGGACAGGAGCAGCAGGACGTGCTTCTTAATGACCCAAAGAAGAACACGGAAGGCGAGACTGCGAACACCCATATCTCATTGCCTCCATCAGAGCTCAAGTCGATACCGCAGGAGCTAAAGCCAATTCCCGAGCCCAACGAACAGACAGTTGGACAGCAGCAGGCGCCAGTGCTCCTCAACGACCCTAAGAAGAACACCGAGAGTCAGCCTGTCAATACGCACCTCACGTTACCACCGGCAGAGCCCGAGCTGGTACCACAGAAGCTAGAACCGATTCCCGAGCCAACTAAACATGAGCCTACTCCTCAGCCAAACAAGGAAGTAGGTGTAGAGCCTATCACTGAAGAAGTCGTGACTCAGCCAATCGCCGAGCCTGTAACTCAGTCAAACACGGAACCGACTGCCAATCACCCTCAATCCGAGGTCGCCACTTACCCATTGCCCCCACTGCAGCAGCAGCCAGAAGTACCATCGACACCCGAAACTCATCAGACCAACACTAAAGGAAAGTACGGTAACCTAAGCTCGAGCCCGAACAAGCGCTCAAGTAATAGTCCTAAGAATGGAGGCTGGCGAGCAAGTGTAGGCTCATTTGGTCGTCGACCCTCCGTTGTAGAGGATCGTACAGTCTCAGAAGCCTTTCCTACTTCTATTGTTCCAATGGAAACACCTGAACGAAAACGGAAAACGAGTTTGTAAGCTCCTCCTCCGTCCTTTTCATCTCAAGACTAAAATACTGAAAGTAAAACGGTCTTGTGGTGGTCCACCTTCTCATAGGTTTCAAAAAATCAAGTTTGCTTTAAGTCCTGGACATCGAAAATCTCCAAGTACAGATCAACATTAGCTTTCCACTTTTATTTTTTGATCATTTGTTTCAATGCCGTAAAGTATCCTTTGTAACTTGCTCATCTTATTCTCTCTCTCTCTCCCTCTCTCTACAAATCTTATAAACACTCCTGGGCCTCCTTTCTCTCTTGTTTGGTTCAAAGGGAATCAACCGTGAGGCTCGATAATTCTTTTTTCCTTCTAATTCACTTTTTTTAGTTTTGAAATATATCCGATCATTAAGCTTCCTTTTTATCTCTTTCTATTTTCTTATTTTTGGCTTTTAAAGGGGTTGTCAAGTTTATACTGTTGTGGGGGAAGGTTTCATGGAGGCAAGAATAATTCTTAATGATAGCGTTGGAATATTTGAAGAAATGTAGCACAGATCAAAGAAGGAATTGAATCTTCAAGAGAGATTGATAATAGTAAGAAATTCTTGGTGAATGGAGCAAGGGCAGATATCTCGGGTTCAGCTGAAATGGTAGGGTAGGGAGTCGTTTGCCACTGAAAGCTCGTCCGACTGTCCAGAGCCTGTCACCGTGCTTACGATGTACATTAGCACTGACGTCACGCTTGAGGCGGCCAAGGCCCAGGCGGCACTTGTGACACCGCGCGGAATTATGTAAAAAAAGTGACAAGTTGTCACATTTTTTTGAAGTGGCTTACAAGTGTCTCTGTATCACTACCGGCTCACTTTGGGTAAAGTGACCCGAAATTCCGCGCGGTGAGTCGCATCTTCCAAACTTTAATACATACTTAACTTAAGCTTACACTGACGCTTTAGGTTTGGGTAAATTCTATTATGTACATCCTTGTGCAAGGTGTCCCATGAAAACATTTGTGAAAGGGTGGCCATCATCCTGGAAATTCTGGGATGTCCCATGAAAGGGGTCGATATGGAGTTTTGATTTGTACATGCATTGCCTTAAAATATTCAGTAACGTACTTCCGTCCGTTTTTTTGGTGGGTCTGGAAGTTTGTTTGGAGTTGGATGAGGAAGAGGAAGAGAAGTTTTTGCTGGGGGGGTTAATAGGTTTGGGTGTGTCTTGATCATGCCGTGGGATGGATACATGAGAGTTAGGGCACTGGACACATATATGATCAAGATTATAAACCGCGTCAACGTTGGTTTATTTTTGAAAGACAGTCCATACACAAGCAAGTTCATAATCACAATGTAGTCTCTTACGGTACAATATTCAATCATGTTGCTAATTGGGTCTGAGAGCCTCAAACACATATTTCCTTCATATAGGATCTAAACAAAATAGTTTGAACAAGAAAAGTGGTGAATAATAAATAAGTTTACCTCAAGTTCAGCACCACAGAAGACTAAGAAGAATGCAGAAAGAGAAGAAGCTGGACTGAGGTGTCCAAGTGGAAAAGAAACAACCAATGGCAAAACATGAAAAAAAAAAACATCAAAGCATGTGATATAATGGTGTAAATTTTATTTGGTAGCAACTTTGGGTACTTGATTGAATAATGGTTAGAAATCCTGAAAATCACACAGGGTAACCCTGGAATTGCCAACAGGAGAAAAAAAATGGTATGAGAAAGGGATATGATGCTACATACTATCCTTCATTGAGCCAGAAAGAAAGAAAGAAAATTAAAAGATTAAAAAGCATCATCACATTACTCTGAAGAGCCCAGCCAAAAAATAATAATAATAATAAATAAAAACTTTCAATGTCCAGGTCCACAGACTGTGAAGGAGGATGGCTCCTGACCCACCTTGAGCTACTCATACCTGAATCTCATCATTTATAATTCCTGTTTGTGAGTGTTTCCAGAATTGCTGAAATAGATAAGCATTATCCAACCATGTACTTAAATATGTCTTGAATTTTTCCCAGATGGTTTACGTTTCACTTCATTGTTTATTAGGCGTGACTTCCTTGATACTAATGTCAGTTGTGTTTGATGCTCTTTATGAAAATCTGCCAGAGAATAAGTTGATGCACGGTATTGAACCAGTTGGGTTGATCACTTTCAGGTTGGCATGGTCTGTGTTGCAGGTTTGATTAGCCTCGGTTATTTTGATGAGTGGATCACGAGCTACAGTAGAAACATACCTCACTCGCTTTAAGGCTGTGACGAAACCTCCAGCTCAGAGGGGTACAGTATAAAGTCAGCCAGAGTCCAATCTCAGTAGTCGATTTCCTCTTTTCCTCACTCGATCCAGTGTCAAACCCAGTCAAACCCAACCGTTCCCCGTTCAACCTGTCCCTGCTCCCTGCTGTTCCCCCACCCTTTTAAAGCCAGACCTCACAGTCAAACACAAAAAAGCTTTAGCTTAAAGTCATCTCAACCATCCTCACCCGTTCCCTCTTCACTCCACCTCCCAGCGTGAAGTGTCAAGACCCCGAATTCCTCGATCCTGTTGGCATTTTTACTCTATACACCCTTCTGGATCTCAAATCCCACCCTTCGATCACTGACTCATTTTCTGTTATACAATTTAATCCCTTGGTTCGACCCTCCAGCCATCACCAAGCTTCTGTTCAAGTCTGGTTAAATCTGTTTGGTCTTGTAATCCGACCAAACTAATCACCAAAACCAGTCGTTAGTCCTGTTTCCCTCTTGTTTGTTTCTTACTCAGTGTTTTTTTCTCTTCGTCTAACTTTTCACCATACTTTCTCTAGGATCCCGGATCTACTCAACGTCAGATCCACCTGCGCCCGTAAGCCAACACTTTTGCCCAGTTTTCGAACCTTATTCTGCCACGTTCTCACCGTCTCCCCTGTTTGGCCTTTCCGGTCCGCTTCGGTTTCATCGGTCCAGCTTGATTTTTTTCTTTTTTTTTCTTTTGATACAACAGGTGAGTATCAAGCATTTTCTTGTTTCCACAACATCAATATCAATCTTATCTGTGCGCGCTCGTTTCCGATCCTAGCATCGATCAGATGGCTCAAGTCTCGGACAATCAAACTCCGGTCCCTAACGGTCAAGCCGACGGAGTGGCGGCGATCACCGACGCCTTACAGGCTACCAACCTCGAATTGGGCCGAAAGGTTAGCAGCCGATCATCCCTCCTTATCTGTCTCTGTCTCCCTAGATAGACCCTGCCTCTCGGTATATGAGTGCCTTCGTTTTCATTATGATGGCTTATACAGTCATCAAGGAATCTGACCTGGGCACGTTTTGAGCTCAAGTAGAGGGCATTGTGGTGCTCACAAGTTGCCATTGTTTTTTGATCACGCTTCTGTCTTGCGTTTGGTTTGCTTTCATGCCCGTTCATAGGTCTTTGTTGGAAACCTGAACTTCACAACTAAAGAAGACCACCTCCGAGAGATTTTTAGCAAGCATGGCCCAATGTGAGCTCGTCTTTTAATCACCGTACTTGCCTCAAACCCAAGATTTTGATGTTGAGATTGTGTCAAATTATGTAGTACCGAAGTACAAATCATCCTTCGCGGCACCCGCTCACTTGGCTACGGATTCGTCACCTTCGAGACCCTCGAGGATGCTGAAAAGGCTGTCGCGGCACTCGACAAGTCCGAAATCGAGGGTCGGACCGTGAATGTGGAGATTGCCAAGCCCGCGCCTGTCAGTTTTCCAGTCTCCTCTTGACTGTTCCGACTGCGTGTAGTAACTGAAACCACCCATCACTTTTTTTTTCTGGATGAAATAGGGAACACCTGGGGGTGCGGCACCACGAGCTTCGACGCGAGGATCGAAAAAGTTAGCTGCTACGACCACCAACGGTAGCGGTGAAGCCGCCGAAGGTGAAGAAGACAAGGAGAACGCGCCGCGCAGCACGAGGGTAAATACTTGGTTCCATCCTGCCAGCCTGTCTCGTATACTTATCAATGTATTTGTTGCTTAGTCAAGACGCGGACGTGGGCGGGGTCGCGGACGGGGCCGTGGTGGCCGATCGCGCCAGGCAACCGAGTCTGGGGAGACCCAGGAGGCGGGTGAGAAAGCGGCTTCAGATGAGGTCAGCGAGGCTGTCGATGGCGCTGCACCTGCACCTGCACCTGCTAAGCGAGGTCGGGGTGGACGTGGTCGAGGTGGAGTCCGAGGCGAGAGCCGTCCACGCAGGGAAGGTCCCCCAGAGGGAGAGCCCAGCAAGACGTAAGGTCCTTCCTCGAAAGTCTGCCATTGCTCCGAAGTTGACCACTTCCTTCATTTGTTTTCGCCCGATAGCTTGCTCTTTGTGGCCAACTTGCCCTTCGGCTTGACTGACGAAGGTCTCAAAGAATTCTTCGCAGCCTACGAGGTAGCCTCAGCCCATGTTGTCCGTCGGAAATACGGTGCCGCCCAGGGCAAGTCCAAAGGTTTTGGCTTCGTTGAATTCACGACCGAGGCCGATCAACTAAAAGCTCTAGAGGAGAGCCAAGGCAAGGAGCTCGAGGGTCGCGAGCTACAAGTGAAGGTGGCGGTGAATGAAGCCAAGAAGGAGGTCGAGTCGGCACCGGTTGAGGCATAAACAAAGATGCGAACGGCTGACCCCCAATGTGATGTGTGTGTGTTTGGAATTGGCGTTTTGTTTGGTTTTCGTTTTGGTAGCTCTGAGTGTTTGGTCTCATTGTGCCTGATTTGATGGCAGAGAAAAAGTCTTTCCTTTTTTGGTGGTTGGTATGGGCGCGTCTGTGTGCGTGGCTTGCAGGAGTGCGGGCGGGTTGAGGGGTCTCTAGGGGTCTCTGGGCAGGTACACAAAGCAGGCAAGATGTAGGTCTGTATGAGAGAGTTGATCGGGTTGGGGGTTATTAATGTTTTCTGTGCCAATTGATTGCATGTCAATGAGTTTTTTGGCCTGAACCACAAAGAAGCCACCTTTCTCTTGTACAACACGGGCGCGTATTTGGGTGAATGTACGTAAAACAGAAGTGAAAATCATGTACGTGAACTGCACGCACCACTCTAGGCGGGTGTTACGCAATTAGAATTCCGGTTGGAGACCCCCAGCTGGCACCCGCCTCCAATGTCAAATACAGGATGGTTCACTGCCACCTGAAGGGAGCACCCCTGGTCAAGGGCGGGCCGAGGGCACTTAGGGGATACAAACCTAAACCCGGGTTTGTTTTTGCCAGAAACCCAGAATCCCAAGTTGGACGGGTTTCTGGAATTCTGGCAAAATCTGCTTAACCCCCAGCTCCTGACAACTGAGGTATTCAAACCACCGGGAGTTTTGCCAGAATCCCATAATCCCAACTACAGCCAAAAAGAATTATGGGATTCTGGCAGAAAAAAACCCGGGTTTAGGTTTGTATCCCCTAACTGTCCCATCCGCGGACTTTAAGGAACTGGTTCGGGAACCAGTTCTTAACCTTATCATGACGTCATGATGTCATTGCGTGATAACTTTTACCACATTCCCATCTGCATCCAGCCATCCTCTCTCTTGCATCTGCATCCGTCATCTATCTTTGACAGTAGACCTTCAACCCTTCTACATAGCCAACCAATCAAGAAAACACCGTGCAGACACTTGAATGATGCATCACAGGCAAATCCATTCCCATCGCTGTGTCAGCATTTTTGTTGTCAAGATCTGGCGTTGTCAGTGTATGGCAAAGAATGAAAACAATCAAGTCAACATCCACCCTTTCTTTTTGGACAATATGGCTATCCCGGCCGTACACATTTTATTGAAGACACAAACATAAGCAGCACATAGGTCCTTTAAACCTCACTTTCTCCCCCTCTTTCAAAAATCTCTCTGCTTCATATCAACTCACACAAACTTCTCACTTACACACAACCCCACCCCTTGATCTCATGTTCACCTCAGTTTTTAATTATAAGAGTATTGCCAAAGCTCACCCATTAGATCCAACACACCCTCTCACCATACAATATAACTAACCTACAGGTCATCGCTGTACAGGTCCTACCTGCACCGCCACCTCAAGCCATTCTTCTGTTTACTACAAGCCCTCTCTTCAGCCACACGCTCCCCTCATAGGTTATGCCGTGAGTAGTTGAAGCAAGTCAACCCAAGTCCCCCTTCATTGAAGCTGACAATGAACAACAGTGCCCACTTGTCAAAGGGAAGAAAGGAGGCTATCGGACTTATAACCAAGCAAAGCACCAACAAGATATTGCTCTCCACAACAAGAACAGTCAAGCCATTATGACAGGCTCTTCAGTTACCAATAGAAGCCCAACCAAGCAGTGTGGTGCGCTAAAATGAGAAAATAGTATAGTAGTGGACTTACTGAGGGTCTAGCACAAGAATAGGGGATAGTACAACCCTATTACATTATTAAACAACCCTTACATAATTAGTTCTCATCATGGAACCTTTCATTTACAGTAGTAGTACCTATTTTTCGTGATTTTTAACACTT
>KI565961.1:8549-33964 GCA_000500245.1 Cronartium ribicola 11-2
AAAAAAACACAACAAAAGCTGTGTGGGCTCAGTGAACACACCAAAAGTTGGGTGTAATTTTCTTTTGGTTTTCATGTGGTCAAACTCCAATATCCAAGAGGTGTTGACAGACTTTTGGACGTTGGCAGAGCCGGAAGAAGCCAAGAAGAGTGATTAGAGCATCAGATCTGACCCCTAATAGATTTTGGTAAATAGCAGGTTACACACCTTTTTTATAGTATGTTTGTTAGTGTCAAGAGCCTATAAACCCCAGACCAGGTCAATACTCACAAATCAAACTTCAAAAAAAAAAAAACAATTACAGTATGAATGTATCAAGTACATAAAGTACTATAGATCCCAAATGATTGAAGACCCAATCTAGATTACAAATTTTGATAGCATTCACAATGTCCACTGTGCGTTTGAGATGATGATGATAGGCATAATATACGATACATGTGACTCAGTTGCTCAGAAAAAACTTAATTGAATAGGGTATGAAGACAAAGTTACATCCAAACATAAATCAAAATGCAAACACTAGTCTTGATATGATGCCCCTATGATTTTTAAAAAAGTATCCTTAATTCAGCGGGGACAAGGTGCTATCCAAAATTCAAGTACGACCTAGGACGGCCAAAAATTTCCTTCGATTAGCAATAGCCTGAATCCCTTTACGCTTCTCAAGCACCCGTAGTCGTCGTCGCCCACGACCCAAAAGTTGCTCGTCCGGAGTTTGTAACAGCTTATCCTCCTCCTCATCCCATACCATCGCCATCACTGACTCCTTGTACTTCTTCTCTTCCTCTCCTTTTACTACTCCCACAGCGTCCTCTGCCATTAGACTTCCCACTTCGAACATTAAGGTCCAGTCCCCACACCTTTTGAAAAGCGCAAGCGCGTCTGCGTCCGTGTAGATGTGACCGAAGTCGGACAAGAACTCACTCATCAACTCGATCGCCATAGCCATCGAGACTGGCCCAGATGGAATATCTCGTACTGTTCCCGACCGGGTGCGACGCGAGCAGAGTGTGTTTGTACGTGAGTTATCAATGCTGGCAGTGGCCGCGGACTGAGGATCGGCCCGGTCTGCCGATTGTTTCGTGGAACTGGTACAAATGAGTTGATGATCTTCTGAAGAACCAGGTTGACCAACCGAATGGCTAGAGCTTTTCTCCGCGCTGATCTCGCGTGCCTTGGGAGGTTCTTCATTCCTATCAATAGGCATGGCGTTCGTAGGACTGTTCTCGTCCTTCGACGTCTGATCTTCAAATTCGCTGTTCTCGGGGTCTGTTTGTAACTTCCTCAGAGCCTCTCGGTACGAAGAGTAACAAGGCTTTAGGCGTGTGTCATCATAATCGGGGTCGAATATCGCTTGCAGATCGGCGTCGTCTGACGAGCCAGACGAAAGCGACAGCGACATCTCGTCATCGTACACGTTCTCATTCACCGGATTTCCCGAACTCAGATAAAGATCGTCAGATCTCTCAGTAGGAGCAGTCGGAATGACCGGGGAACTGGCTCGACGTGGTTCGAAATTCCTCTTCTCGATATCAAGGCATGACACATCCGCATTGCGACCATTGAAAATCGACTCAGAGGTTGATTTCAAAGCTTGGGAGTTTGCAGGTGCGCATGGTGGATTTGATAGGAGAAAAGTCTTGATCGGTCTTGGTTGAGCTGGGATAGAAGACCGCAAGTGAGGTGGTAGGCTTGAGGATTCCAACTGACGACAATGAGAAAGGTAGTATGTCCGGTAAGACTGTGGCGAGTGCGCAGGCGCCTACAAGTGAATCATAAGGTCGTCATCAAGCGACCGAGAGTCAAGCACATATTAAGATAGTAAAAAGCAAGATGTGCGACGAGGCCTTCTATGGTGATCGAGTTACCCTGCGTATGATATAAGACAACGTACAATTTTGTGGTAGCCTTCGTACAGTTGGTCTTTCAGACGAATATCACCTGACGGAAAGCCTGACATGTACTCCGCAAAAGCAAATTCTTCGTCTGGATTCAACTATAATCAAAATCAGACATGCCAGTAGATATGCGGAAATGGAGGAAGAAGATTGGGTAAGAAAAGGGCAGGTCTGCCAAAGCGCGGCAGTGTGAGTTGATATAATACGGAGATTGGACGACTCACAATGACGGTTTTGCGCCTCGGGCAGTCTGCCAACTGGCGGTTGGGTGTCAACAGAAGATTATTTACGGTGTGGTTATCATTTTGCTGATACGCCCCATTCTTTTCATGAGAAGATCGTGTGATGTCCCTTCGACTCCTTTGGAAACTCGGGCTTTGGTGTTCGTTCGGAGGGGCAGTTACTCTTGAAGTTTGGCTAGCCACAAGCCGGAAGCTAGCGATTTCCGAATCAGATTCATGTGACGGAGACCTCCTTCTCTGTTTTCCCTTGTTCAATTTGATGTGGGTCTGAGGTTCGGAATCGGAACTGATGATAAACATTTGAGTTGATTGACTTTGTACGATGTCGTTCGCCGTTTCAAGTTCAGGCCTCGGCTTTTTCAGCGGTCGACGTTTTTCAAGCCCTGAATTATGAGATGAAGATCCCTTTCGCTGCTTAGAACCATTGCGTTCGGGCTGGTTTCGGTCCTCGCCATCCGATTCAACGAGAATAATGGGATCCGTCGTGAGGTTTGAGCTGCGTGGTCGTTTAGGTTTGGTCTGACTAGCTTTTAGTTTCAGGCTAGAGAAATCAGATGTGCTATGGGTATTGGTCTTGGCCATTATACGCATTCGAGTGTTTAATAATTCCTGGTTTCTGAGATAATGGTCACGCCAAGATTGCCAGGTGTGTGTTGGGTGCTATAGGAAGGGTATATCAGTCTCAGGTCGGTATGCTGGAGATTTGAGGATGAGAATATACCGTCCGTGCAAATTCTCGGTAGGCTGCGTCACCTTTGATGGACCCAGGCCAGCTTGCCAAGAAACTAGCCAAAGCATCTTGATCTTTTTTATCAAATTGAACTCGAGTTCTATGTAGTTCAAGAAATCAGATTCATCAGCAACGGTTTTTAAGCAAATTGAGGGTTCTCATTGATTCGAAGGATTACCCTCGGTTCATATTATGATATAATAAATTAATTGTTAGTAAGTTGAGTTTGAAGTTGAAGTTGAGTTGACCATCACAATTGTATCTACAGCAAAGTAAAGATGCTGAATTGACTTGTGGCCTCAGGCTCCATGAATGCGCAGGTGCTCGCCGTCCGGGTCGGTACCGAGCTTTTCACAGAGTACATACTGTACCGAGCCACTAACACGTGATCCTTCGCCAAACGTTACCACTAATCAATAAGGCTTAGAGGTTAGGCTAGGGGTTAAGGGTTAGGGGGTTAGGGGCTTTCGCCCATGAATGCTCACCATCCTCCAAAAACTGTCAAATGTCATCCCTCACCGAGCCTTCGCATCCAGTGCGCCTCTATGCCTACGACCTCTCCAATGGGCTCGCTAAATCAATGTCTGTGGCGTGGGCTGGCAAGTACTTCGAAGCTATATGGCACACTTCCATTGTCTACGACGACCAATTGGAAGTATTTTTCGGGCAAGGTATTGTCTTTTCTCCAGCAGAGCAAACCAAGAGGGGAGCCTGAACACCTACACGCTTTTAATTTTTATCACTCAGGAATCACGACATGTCAGCCTGGTTCTAGCATTCACGGTCGGCCAATCAAGATAATTGAGCTTGGGCAGACTCAGATCGATCTAGCTACATTTTTAGAGTATATTGATGGATTACGCTCAGCCTGGACAGCAGAAGCGTCAGCCAAATTCTCCACCAAATGCAGAATCGCCCTTTGTATATGATAACCAGATATATGACTGATGATTGAAGCCGTGATTTTCCCTTCTCAGCTATCATCTCTTAGAACGGAATTGCAACAACTTTTCAAATGAAGTAGCCGGTTTCTTGACTGGTGCCAGTGTTCCTCAAGAAATTCTGGAGTGAGCTACTGGATCACGTTTCATCTTTGCGTACTAAACCGGTGTCTGATGAGTGAAAATGATTTGCTGAACAGCTTACCCAAAGATTTCCTTGCGACACCCTTGGGTTCTTCGATGAAACCGATGATCGACCAGATGTTCAGAGGAGGTAACCATCCACCACCACCTACTACGCATGCTCCACCTGTCAATCCTGCTGGTCTCCTGCAGGATGTCGCCGCCCTGTCTTTCAATGCAAGTGCTCGGGAGTCAGTTTTGAAGATTTGTACGACTCCAAGTGCACTGAGCAAGTTACTTGAAACGCATCGGTGTGTTGTCGTGAACTTCACAAACGAACACGGTTGCCCACCTTGTCGAGCTCTTGCGCCGCTTTATGAAGCCATGGCGAAGGAATTCAGTTCAGATAGCCAAGCGTCCGGAACTGTGGGGCACAAAAGGACACGGCATGATAAAGTGAGACAGGTGGTTTTTGTCAAAGTTGATACGACGAGCAGCGGAGGGCTGGCCCAGAGTTACAGTATCCGTGCCACACCGACCATCAAGTTTTTTGTGGACAGAAAGGAGGTAGGTATCTATTCGAGATAAAGTCAATCACTCGATAATCAACGAAACTGATTGTTTACTTCTGCTCAGGTAGGAGAAGTGAAGGGCGCCAATGCAAGTGAGCTCCGCACACAAGTCAACTTGATGCTTTATACCGCCTATCCGCGTGAGTACACTAAATGATTGAACAAGCGCCATTGGAAGTACACCGAGGCTGATCACCCAAATCGACAATCTCTTTCCAGCTCATGTTCATACCAAACTTCGCCTTCCCCGTCTAAAAGCGCTTTCCGACCAAGCCATCCAGTATTCCCAAGTGCCTGATCTCGACAAAGCTTTATCAAAGTTGGTGGAGTCGATCAATACCCACGCACCCGCATTAGCTTCCGATGCGATTCCCGTCTTTGAGACGATCGTCGTGCCATTTTTGAAAGACAAAGCTAATCTCAACGACCCGACCTCGTTCACTCGATGGAATAAGCATTCAATAAGTCTCATCAACGCCCTTCCTCCTGCCCAAAGTTTTCCTGTGTTGGATTTCTTGCGGCTAGGTGTGACCAAGGCCGAGTATGCGGTCAAGTTGGCGAACCTACCTAGGGAGTTCGATCCAATCTCTCAGGCGGTTCGATTCGCGATTTCAAAGGCTCAATCTGACGAGGCGGGTCTTGCTCGAGCTTTTTCGCTCACACTCCTCAGGCTTTTGTCCAATGCCATTGGGTCCGAAGCGCTGGTGAAACGGATTGTACAAGGCCCGGACAGGCGGCTAGTGACTCAATATATCATCAATATGCTCTTGAGCGAGGACGAGAGTGTGAGGGTGACGGCTTGCAGTGCGTGTTACGGGCTAGTTTGTGGATGGAGTGCAGAACGGACTGAGTGGATGGAGGCTGAGGGGGAAGAGTGGGAGGCCGGCCTGCCATCAAACAACAACGGCGACGATGAGGAATGGGTGGTAGAATTAATGAGCGCCTTGTTGGAAGCCTTGAAACGAGAGAAAGCTCCACTAGCTAAGGCTGACGTTGGTAAGTTCTTTCGGTGTCTCGCATTGACATTTTGACATGTCGAAAAAGGGAGTCTGATCAACCGATCTCTTTCTATGACAGTTCATCGACTAGTGGCAACCATCGGCCGATTAGACTATCTCTCACCCTATCATCTCTCATCACTCAAAGTCTTGACCGAATCCCTCGACTTTGCCCAAATCCTCAACCAGGTTAAAAGGCTGGAAATATTGAAGGGCCAGAAGGAGATCATCGAGCTTTGCGAGGAAGTAAAGAAATTGTGTATAGCGTCTTAAATTGTGCTGCTGGCGACAACCTCCCAAGGCGACTTTTTTTTTCTGTTCTCTTTCATGCACGGTGACGCAAGTCCTTGTATTAACCCCCTTCTCGGTGTGATTTAGAATATGCAGAAGAACTAGATGTAAAATTAGAATTCGTTGAAATGACATGCTTGTGATACTATAAATGGTTTCGATCAAGCCTCATCAAATTATTGAGCCCAAAAGAATTCTATATAGTTGCTGATGTGCCAAAGGTTCGCCATGCAGGTCGGTCAGGGTCAGTCCTTCTGGACTTTGATTGAGAATGAAAATTGTAGTCAGATGAGCAGGGGGAATGACGTCACACAAGTATCCCTCACTCTATAGCTTACAATATAAATATACCATCGAGGGAAGCAAATGGTAACGAGTTAACAGATCAGTAACCATCGATGGTCTTGATACACCTCCTACTCAGGCTCACCTGCTCGAAGCCAATCCAAAGGCATTCATCCAATACACTTTGTCACCAATCCAACCTCAAATTGTGCTGTTGACCGTTTCTGGCTCCATTGTCAAACCTACTACAGTGCCCTTCAGTTTATCTCACATTCCATTTTATCTTTCAACAACATCAAAGTTTTTAGCGCTAGTTCGGTCAAGAGCCTGCGTCCGCTCCGTTTGCTGACCATCAGATGACATCACCTACAACTCCAGCCTCCGTCAATAATGGCCTTCCAGAAACAAGTCAGGCTCAGCTCACTCGACAGCCGCACTCAACCACGAGTAATCAAATAGGTCATCAGTTTGGCAGTGTTCCCAATACAAAGCGTGCTTTTAACAGTGCTAGCACTGTCGCTCCCAGTAGGGCTCCTGATTCACGTTTTATCAGCGATCCTGTGGGCGATTCTAGAGCCCCTTCGGGAACAAGGTTTGGTAATCGCGATCCAACCCAAGATCCAGTTCCCAGACGTTGGTTCGAAAAGAGCTTGAGTCAATCTCCGTTGCCCGCCCCTCCATGTAATGTAGCCCCCAACCCTTCCAAGACTCATTCTCGAAAGTTACAAGTACCAACCCCATCAGCCCGTGCTGAGCAGCTGGGCTTAAGAGCGCCGCCTTGCGATACCAATCAAACCCCTGAACCCGCTTTGGAATCGTTATATAATATCAATGATGACTCTATGCAGGGATTCTGGGCGAACGGTCGCACTAAACTGAATCAATCCCGTATCCCGATTTCTAACCCTCCCTCACCACTTCGCCGTCCCGAAATTATCCCTCAATTACCTAATAGATACTTCCTTGGTTACCAAGACAGCTCGAAGCATGCCAGAAAGACAAGCGAATTACCTGGTCAGAGTGAAACGAGTGGTGATAACATGGTCGAGACACACCGGTACCCTTGCCGCAAATCCACAGTCGAAGTGGTGAACGAGTCGCTTCCAGCTCCTGATGAGGCGAGTGGAGATGTGTCGTTAGATTCCAATAACTCATCTGAAGAGAGACCCGCTCTGTGCGTCGGCTCACTTGATACGGACCCTGCGGATAGAATCGTCGAAGCGGACATAGAGAGAGTCAGTGATCGAAATTTTGGTTTATTTCGAGGCTTTTGCTGATGAATAGTCTGTGTAAATTTCAGGCGGTGGAATTGGAGAAGGAGCACTCGGATAAGAGTCATGAAGATCACCTCACGGGCCCTACTGATTCGACGGTGAATGAATCTAGCAACATCATTTCAGAACAAACCGACCATGAACGGCCAAGAATCCAAACTTGTGTTCGAAACAAACCTCCGAGAGGTCATCACATGGCACTCGCACAATCCCCCACCGGAGAACTTAAACGAAAGAGAATACGAGGCGAATTTGGGTCGGTATCAAAGCGACCTCGTCATCAGGTCGAAGAGTTTGACGATGTTCCTTCTCACCAAGAGCCTACATGGACGGATTTATTCTCGCCAGAAATTCGCGGCCGAGGCCAAAATTCCACTTTCACCTCGTCACCACCAGTTCATAGCTCGCACGGACATCCAAATACGAGCAGACATCTGGGTACGAGGCAGAAAGCCGATTTGTTGATAGGAAGTACGACGGAATTGAGGGACGAACTAGGGCAAATGGTAGGTGGCTTTCACGCACACGAATACTGGAGAGACTGGCTCATTCTCCCCTTTGGCGGATGTGAACAGGAACTGGAGAACACGCGGATTCGAGAGGAATGCTTTCACAAGACAATCGAAATGGAAAAGTACAAGACTAATGTCAAAGCAATCGTGACCAATGCCAGATCAAAGTGGGTGTTTTTCATTGGTGGGTGTCACTAAGTTGAAGACGTGGAATTGATTCGATGCCATAGGCAAAACGAGTTGTCGGTGAAGTTTTCTGAAATGCAAGCCAGCGTGAATGGCTTTATGATTTCGAGTCGAAAGGAATTGTCAAGTTCAGGGGTGAATTTATTGGCCATACGAAAAGAAGTCGCCAAACTGCTTGAAAGTGAGTTTTCTTATGATATTTTTGGGTGGACAACTCGTCGCGAGCGCTACTGACTCCCATATGTGGCAAAAAAAAAGATTTCAAGTGTGACGCTCACGAAGACTACGCGTTTCCAAAGGTTGAATGTATCCCTGGACTGGAGAGTATCCGGAATGCGAGGATAGAGCTTTCGATTTCGAAGGAGTTGGCCGTTGAGCTGCAAAAAAGTGCGTTTCTAGATCATTTCTCAAGGCGATTTGAGAAGTTTTAATCAATTGGCTCTGTCTGTTTCTTTCCCTTCGTTTATTTAGAGCAGGGCGTCATCGATATGCTAAGGAAAGAGGTGAGCTGATTTTCAGGCAGTCTACCATTCTGGATTGGCATAAAGCCACTTAAGAGCTCCTTTCACCATTAGCTCGAACTTAGAATCGGTCAAGTTACGGAAATGAGCGAAAGAATTTGTAAATACCGAAAATTTTCCTTTTTGTTCGATGGCTCTCATTCTTATTAAATATCCCGCAACTGCCAGATCGTCTCGAAGAATTAATCACAACTAAAGACCACGCAACCGAAATGTTGCTAAAAGAAGAACAAAAAGAACGACATTTAATCAGTAAGCTGGTCCACTCTCATGATCAAATACATCTAACTTCATGATTTAATGTACAGAGGCGACGATGGAACAGCATCGAGAGGACCTTTTCCGGAAAATAGGGCTTAATCAGTTCTCAGACGTAAGTTTGATTCCAATTCAATAACAAGTAATAGATCATCTACCATTTTCCCTCTGCATTTTTGAGTTTAGGCGGAGCGCTCAGAATTGAAGTCGAAAGTAGCGTCACTTGAATCAAAAAACGAACTTCTCCAGTTGGCCAGCGTTGAACATTCAAATGAGACCAAAGAGTTACTCAATCGGTCAGGGACTTTCAGAGTCGATTTCAGTGGCTCTGCTTCAGGCTGAACTTCCCCATACCAACAGGATTGAAGAAACGCGCCGTTCACTGGCCACCCAGATGCAAATGTATGTCAGCGCCATCCCTTATCGATCCTGTCAATGTGATTCAATAGACTGTGGTTCGTCAATCTAGGAACGCGGATAAAGATTTGAAGCTTGCTACGTCCGAGTAAGCTACTCGCGATTTGAAAGCAACTTTCGTTGGTATCCTCGATAACATGATTTACCACAGTTCACAGCTACAATCAGTCACGCAATCCACTCGCGAACATGCGAATATGCTTAACGAATCGCGGCAAGAAGTCAAGGATCTCACTGAGCTCTTGTCTCAAAAAAACCTGACCATCGCAGAAATTGAGAATAAAAACTCAAACTTGTTTGAAGCCAAGATCGAGGTCGACTTGGCCCTATCTGAATCACAGAACGAGAAGGCTGACCTGAAGGCTCAACTGTCTCGTGTTAGGGAACAGATCGATAGACTCTCCGATATTGAGAGCATCAATGCGAACATCAAGATTGAATACGATAAGCTTCAAGAGAATTACCAGGAGGTCAAACAAGATGCCGAGCATTGGCGACTTCAAAACTCTCAGACGAATGAGATTTTGGCAAAGCGGTTGGTTGATAGTGATATGGAACGGGTACAGCTAATTGAGCTTCAAGAATCTCTACAATCTCAACAGGCTGGCTTATTTGAGAAGCTCATAGAATCTCAAACAAATCAAGAGAAAGACATGGTTAACATACTTACAAGTAGACTCACCCTCCACGAACACGAACTCAATCGATTGGCTCCTATTGAAAAGCAGTACGAAGAATTGAGAGAGCGACACGATCGACTCATGGAATCTACTGAACGAGACGCTGGAATGCGGAAAGACCTTCAATACCGTTTGGATACCGCAAATCAAAAATGGGAAGATCTCAAAAGCCGCGACGACTTTGCCGCTGGTCAAGTAGCGATACTGCAAGAAAAGGTCACTGAAGCAAAGGCAAACCATATGTCATTAGTGAGGTTTCTCTTGATCGTAGAGTAACCTCCTTAAAGTATACTCATTGTATAATAATACTCCAGAACCGTGAAATAAAAGAGTTCAAAGAACAGGTCGCGAATCTCAAGCAGAACAATAGCGAGCTCTTGTTGATCGGCGAGTCCCACAAGTCCAAAGAGACGATAGACGACCTTCGAGAACTATTAGCACAAGAAAATTCTACTCGACGCGAAATCGAGCAAGCAGTGTTTGAGATGTCAGATCGCTTCGAAACCCTTGAACAAGCGGTGGCTGAGATGACTAAGCATCTGGAGCTGTCTTCTCAGCTCGCACGTTCAGATCTCTTGAATCTCAGTCAGAAATTTTCACAGGAGCAAGAAGGATTGACCAAGATCTTGTCTGAGAAGATGGCTGAGTGTAATACTCTGATCGAACGCGAAAAAAAAATGAGAAGCGAGAGAGACGCTCTGGCGACGGTGATTTCAGACGACAAGGAGAGACTCGATCGTTTATCGGATGTTGCAATATGTTACCAAAAGGAGCAAGAGAAGAACAATTCCCTTCACATTAAGGTTCTTCCATCATTTAACATCTCATTTTCCCCCTACGTACGCCGTACCTCAGGTTTGAGGTGCGGTGTCACCCGCACAAGCAAAATCCTATATTCTCCATCAAGTCAGCAGAATATATAACCTTTGATCAAATTGCTCGTTAAAATAGGTCAAAGCTCTCGAGGATGTAATTAGAAAACTCGAAGCATCCGAAAAAGACGCCATCTTTTGGAAAAATGAGTGCGAGTCGTTACGAGAATCTAAAGGAGCGCAGGAAAAGGATACACATATCAAGTTGCAATCTGCTGCAGAGCATGCAGCTAACATGAAGAAAGAAGCCGTGAGTGTTCTCTCGAATTTTTCTTCAAGATTACCCAGCTCGCTGAATCCTTTCACTGCAGGCTTCTTCAGCGCGAACCATCGCCATCGCCGCTACGGAAAAGAAATATGAGATGGTATGTTTGTTGACTTTCATCGTAGTCAAATATGAATGCCAATGTATAGCTGCCCTGTTTTTTTTTCTCTTTCATAGAGCTTGATGAATTTGAGTACGTCTATTTTTCAGGCTCTAGTTTCTTGTTCTCCACAGAATAACAAGTAAATATTTCCCGCAGAGAACGATCTGAAAAAAACAGCAAGAAAACTGGCGGACACAGAGAGTCGCCTTTTGGCCATGTCGGCCGAGCTGGCTAAAGCACGGGGCCAGTTTAAGCTTCAAGCTGTTTCTGAATTTGAATATTTTGCTGATTCGGCTATAGTCAACAGGCAAACCATCGCTAGAGGAAACTTTCTCGATTTCTGATCAAAGCGAATGCCTTGCAACGGATCCGCTTTCACACACCTCCGTTATGAAAAAGTTTGCACTATTTCGTCTCCATACCTATAGCAGACTTGTTTCGACTCATTTTCTGTGTCTTGGTCATAGACCTGACGACGAAGACAAAAAGAATGATGTGAGTGGTGACAAATTGAACAGGACAACATATCATTTACATGTCCTAATATTCTGGTTGATGTGTTTAGCTCGATATTGACGATGATGGTCAAGAACCGCATAGTGATATGCGTGTTCCCAACAATCAATCAGTGTGTAAGTAAAGGGAAAACTTGCATATGGTTCTATCGGCTATTACTAAGCTACATCTAAGGTCACCAATTATTACTTTCATCCGTTCACTGAAATCCTAGTGAAAGCTCCTTGTACTCGTTCTTCGAAGCGTCTCCAGAGCCGAAATCCGGGTGAAGGCCCAAGCGAGGAAACGAACGACCCGTCTCATGAACCTGAGGCATTCAAAAAAATCTCAGACTTTAAGCAAGAGGAAGGTAGTGTGATGACTCACGTCCAGGTTGGTAAACCTCGAAAGCAAGCCCAAAAGGCCGGTAGGAAGAAATGATCGGGCATTCAGATTGCGTAGTTTATCATTTTGTCCATGAATTAGTCCACCGTATTATTATGCCTCATATGTACATGTATAGTTTTCTTAGCAACGGCACACAAAAAACAGCGATTGCTTGTTCACAGTAATCTTTTAATGATAAGTAGTATCACCAAATCTCGATCTTCTGTCTTGGCTTGAAATTTTACATCTGAATGCCCAATCTTTCTGGATTTTTTTATTGAGAAATTGATTCTACAGGTAAAGATGCCTACATTTGGAGCTCGTAAATCCTTGCACAACGAACGTTATCTCATACTGTACTTCTTGAATCTGTGTAAGGAACAAGGTAGGTGAAAGCAAAGATGGTTTGCGAAATCCACTGTAACAGTAGCTCCTTAAATTAGCTGTAAACACGGTTAGAAGCTTCACAGCATCCTCGGGACTTGTAGACATTCAGATGACAAAGACCTTGAAATTAATCCACGGCTTTTGATTTTTGAAAGGGGTCTATAACCGGTACCAGACGAGGTTGCACTACCCAGGAGTTTCAAGTATCAGGTCTTTCTGCCTTTTTTGTAGATTGAATTCTTTTCATGGTATCCTTCTCTCGGCACCTACAGCTATCCTGTTGCTATTCTACCCAAAAGTCTCATGTATCCTGTCCTTTACCTTTTTTGCGAGTAAATTGATATCTTGCCATCTTATTATTGATTCAAAAACAGCAGCGGCTACGACCCGAGCCTGGAATCCCCAAGATCCCAGCGGGTAACCCCTGTTCTTTTTTCTTTTTTCTTTTTTTAAAGTGTTTTTGCTATTGCACATCACACTATACAACTTTTATATTAACCCCTGTTCCCTGGTGGGGATCTGCCTCCTTGGCTGTCCCGGACCCCTCCCCGCCCGTCTTCCCTGAAGCTTCGGGACCTCAAGCGCTTGTCCAAGCCCCTACGGGCCAAGGTTCAGGGTCTCCTCGGGGGTCGGGGTCGGGGCTCAGGCTGAAACGGTAGGTCTACCCTTCATCTCCCTCCCTCGATTGTTTCCACTCGCTTCTCTCAAGTCCACACTCTACCACCCAGATGACATGGCCACCCCCACCCCCATATGTGCTTTGTGTAGACAAAAGTGTCGTGTCTTGGTTGTTTGATGAGACAGCCGTACAGTATAGGGAGGGGGAGAGGCACCGGTGGGTAGATTGTTGAGGATGGAGTTAAAAGACCAAAGACGAGGGATTGAGTGGTGATTATATGTAGATGATAGTCAAATTTGACAGTCAAGACATCTTGCTTTGACACCGGTGTGCTTTGAGTAGTTTGGGGTCGGAGAAGGCGGGGGGGAAATGTGGCTAAGGTAGGGCCTAAGATACAAAAACCGTACTAATGGCGTACTAAAAGCTGCTTGTTGAGGTTTTACAGAGTTGTGCATGATGTGGCTAAAATGATCAGTGATGACCAACCTTTTTCTTTGGAATTGTGGTCTGTCTCTCTTAATAGACCATATTGAGGTGGCTCTTCAATAGTTGAAAAGGTTGGTAATACTTCATTTTGTGAGGGTCGGTTTACCGGGAGAGTTTCTGAAGACAGCAAGTGTTCATTTAGATGAGATTTGGCGACAGTGTAATATTGTACCTGGAGGAGTTGAGTTATTCTCTTCAGAAATTCTCCCGGTGAACCGTCAATCAGAAAATGAAGTATCACCAACCTTGCCAACTGTTCAAAAACTACCTCAATATGGCATATTAAGAGACTAACCACACTTCCAAAGGAAATGTTGGTTAGCCAATCCCAATGAGATCAAGACTCTTAACAAGATGATTTCTACTGACTGCGGTGAAAATACGCCCGAGAATTTGTTATATCATATATCCATTTAAGTATGCTAAGATTCAAGAAATGATGTCCTTGTTTCAGATTGCGAGGGGAAGAATAGTCGAGCTACAAATTTTCAACGGTGATATTTCCTCCTCAGATATATGCCGTGTAGGCACCCCCAAAATCTCTTGCATCAAATTCTATTACCCATGAGTGTTGACCACAACAATCATCAAGCTCTCCCAGCTATCCCATGACCCCTACTTTCACCGCAGCTGAATAGAGCTGAATCTAGAGAGATTGAACAGGCGTTTAACTCCTATGAGAGCCTGCAATTCCAATTTTTTGACGGGTTAACTTGCCAAAAACATAGCCATGAACGGCCTAAGTATCATTGTAGATCAAAAAGAGATTTTAGAGTCTGGCTTCAATCAACCTACAGTGGTACCTGCCCCTTGTCAGTTTGAAAACTTGAGCTCAGGAGCGTAATCTTCCACTGTTCAACATTCGCACTGCCAATTTGGTGTAGTAAAATCAGGAGCAAATTTGTAGGACTGGTTTGATAGATGGAATCTTACACAGGCAATTTGCACCAGGCTATTCTTGCACTAATCTTGCACTAGGCAAAGATGGTGTAAAATTGTTTTTTTTTCTATTGTTTATGTAATTTTGCACTTTGACGGAATTCACACCGCCATGTTGGTGCAAATGAGATACAGTAGTGTAAACATATTGGACTGCTTTAAAGAGGAGGAATGCTAGTCAATCATTCAGAATAAGATAGCATCTCCTGAATGTGTGATGTGTCAAAGCAAGCTGAAAACTTGTTTGTATCACACAAGTGCTGTGATTCTCGCGTATATCAGGTGCTTTAGAAAGTTACAAGAGAAGCTGCTTGCTTTCATTTTGGTTGGGAAACAGTGAAGGTTATTTTTGTTTGGGAAAAACATGGAAGTCCGCATAAGAAGAGCTACCAATGGAGATTGGTTCAACAAGAATCATCTCTTAGTATGGTGGTTATGGTTGTTAACATCAAGAGCTTGAAAACCTCAGCTACAGTTCTCATATGTTTAAGTGGCTGAAAGATTGGCCATGATATTAGGACTCACGGCTATCTATACATTTCTTTTGGGAAAATGTGTTTCACAAATAAGAAAAAGTACAGTAAAAATGATAACTGTGTGTGTGTGTGTAGGTTTCTTGTTTGTTTACTATAGTTTTTTTTTTAAATTGTGAGTAAATGTTTTCAAAAACAATACATGGATAGCCATGAGTCCCAGAATCATGGCCAACCTTTCAACTACTCATACAGATGAGAAATGCGGCTGCTCCTAGAATTGGTGCAAAAGTCTGATGTTTCTAAGCTCTTGACTTTAACAACCATATGGTTGGTAAAGGCAAAAGCCTATAAATTTCCAAAAATAAAACCCGTCAAAGTGATGCGTAGCCGTAGCATTCATTGGTCTGAGTAGCCAATGAGCGCTACAAAATCAGGCCGCTTACAGCCACATGCCTATACCTTTTGCAATTGTTCTATCTCAAAACTTTGGCCTTTTTTGGACATGTATAGGCTTTTTTTGCCTTACCAAGCATAGTGGCAAGGAGCAAGAAGCCCCGGATCGGGTTTTATTATCGATCTGACCCCCCGGGGTCAATTTTCAACAAGAACAAAAACATGAGATTTGTCTGATGTTTTCGGCGAGTTAGATGTGGATAGCCGTTGAGGCGAGCAATCCCAAACTATCCTCGGATCCAAGAAAGGAGGAGTTATAAACCCCGGCATTTTATTTTGGTTTTTGCTCCGGTTTCTTGCTTCTTGCCACTAGCCATCATACAACGAGAATGGAACCACTTATTACAATGAGTATTCCGAGTAAGGAGATACAGTGGGTAGAGTTCAATCCTCCAATGAAGAAATAAGAGACTCACAAAGAGGAAGCTGAAAAACTTCAAGCCATACAAGCCAGAACAAAGCAGAACAAAAGTAAAGAAGAATAGGAATTACACTGCCGAAATGGTGGGAACAAAAATTGTACATGACATTGCTAGTGCTCTACAATGGTATTGAATCAATCAAACTGGGAATATTAATCCTGTTGGGAAGCAGAGGAAAGTGCGCTTTGTAGCCCTGTAAATATCTTGCCTATTGAAAAAATAATCATATTAGAGGACCAATAGCTTGAGACAACTCTCGGACTCCCTATGTTTGGAGTATTATGCGAGTATTTATATCCTGACACAGAGGCCAAGGTAAACTTGGCCCGGCGTCATCCGACGTCATGCTACTGTCCTGAGATAGCTCATACTGTTACGTTACTCTTACAAGGCTGGCTGACATAAACCAGACCAGCACACTCTGATCGAGTAGTTCCATCCCATCACGACCCACCACCAAACGCCATCAAAGACATCCTTCATCAGTCCTCGTCATGTCCACTGACCCTAGAATCACCAAGGAAGAAGCATTCAAAATCAATCAGGCTGCTGTCACGCAAGAGTTCAAGCCCAGGTCGGTCTTATACTGAGACTGACATTTGAGTAGCTCTGAACTGACCTCACCGGTATCATGACTGGTATATTGGCCACAGGATTGACTACCGTACAGTCTCAGCCGTCAATGGACCTCTAGTGGTACTGGGTACAATAACGCACTTCTCGATCTCTTTGTCCAATACGCACCACTTACCTTTCTCGACTCATTTCTTCGCCTACAGACAACGTCCACTTTCCTTCGTACAATGAAATCGTCACGCTCACGCTACCAGACGGAACCCAAAGAGGTGGACAAGTCCTAGAAGTGAATGGAAAGAAAGCTATCGTTCAAGTTTTTGAAGGTACTTCCGGGATCGATGTCAGAGCGACCCATGTTGAGTTCAGCGGATCCAGCATGAAGCTACCTGTCAGCGAAGACATGCTGGGTCGGATATTCAATGGATCAGGTCTGCCGATCGACAAGGGGCCAAAGGTCTTCGCAGAAGACTACTTGGACATCAACGGTAAGCACATTTTCACGCCACGTGATATTACGATCGAGATGACTGATGGATTGTGATGAATCACTACTTCAGGCTCACCTATCAATCCGTACAAGCGGATCTATCCGGAAGAAATGATTCAGACGGGTATTTCGACTATCGATGCGATGAACTCCATTGCCCGTGGTCAAAAGATCCCCATCTTCTCTGCCGCGGGGTTGCCTCACAATGAGGTTCGTCGCTCGTCTTCGGTTAGATCGTTGCTCACCAGAGCTAATTCTTTTTCGGCATGTTTTTTTCTTTCTTAGATCGCTGCTCAGATCTGTCGACAAGCAGGTCTTGTGAAGAAAGGAGGAGTTACTCCGGGCCAGGGCAAACCCACCAAATCAGTCCATGACGATCACGAAGACAACTTCTCTATCGTATTTGCTGCAATGGGTGTCAATATGGAGACCGCGCGATTTTTCAGGCAAGACTTCGAAGAGAACGGGTCTCTTGATCGAGTGACTCTGTTCTTAAATCTTGCCAATGATCCAACGTGAGTCCTTGACCATGAGCTCTCGCAATGCCATACCAACTCGCTAATACTTGCCTTCCGTTTCTATCTTTGGCACACTTTTCATGTAGCATCGAACGTATCATCACACCTAGATTAGCTCTTACCACCGCCGAGTATTTCGCATACCAGCTCGAAAAGCATGTGTTGGTCATTTTAACCGACATGTCATCGTATGCAGACGCGCTGCGAGAAGTTTCGGCTGCTCGTGAAGAAGTACCAGGTCGACGAGGTTACCCGGGTTACATGTACACTGATCTTTCCACCATCTACGAGCGAGCAGGAAGAGTCGAGGGTCGAAATGGGAGTATCACACAGATTCCTATTCTGACTATGCCCAACGATGGTGAATGACTTGTCTGTTTGCGTGGTTATGATTCATTCAACTCAATCCATTTGCTTTCATCCGCTCGTGTACGCATAAAACTTCTGTAGATATCACGCATCCGATCCCTGATCTCACAGGTTACATCACCGAAGGCCAAATCTTCGTGGATAGACAGCTGTCTCACAAACAGATCTATCCCCCCATCAACGTTTTGCCTTCCCTCTCGCGATTGATGAAGTCTGCCGTTGGCGAGGGCCTCACACGAAAGGATCACTCGGATGTTTCCAATCAACTGGTGAGATCAGATGCACACCTTCATCCAACAAAGAGCAAATGTTCTGACCCACACCATCATCATCAATATCAGTATGCAAAATACGCCATCGGCAAGGATGCAGCATCGATGAAAGCTGTCGTCGGTGAAGAGGCTTTGTCGTCGGAAGAGAAGGTACATACTCTCTCCTTCACATCTTGGCATTGACCATCCTGAATGAACCGTCCTTTCCACCTTAGCTTGCCCTTGAGTTTTTAGACAAATGTAAGAAATTTGTCTTGATTTGATTCTCGATACCATGACTGATACAAATTGATGGATTGGCATCCCGACTTTGTTCCCGCTATTCAGTCGAAAACACCTTCGTCAATCAGGGTCACAACGAGAATCGGACGATCTTTGATTCTTTAGATCTGGCCTGGTCCCTCTTGCGCATCTTTCCGAGAGAGCAACTTAACCGTATTCCTCAGAAGATTCTGGACGAATGTGAGTGGAACTGTTCAGAAGAGTGACGTATGTGGGACACCCATCTGATGCTTTTCACTTCTTGTTCGGCTACCATCAGGGTACTCTCGTCGCCCTACAGCATCTCAAGCGCAAGCTAAGACAAATGACAAAGTGAAAACAAACGGGCAGCCGAATTTGATTGACTGAATTCATCTTTCTCTCTCACGCACACCACTTGCAATTAGCGACTATTACTGTTCGGCGGGTCTCCAAAATTTCCATGCCTCAGCAGATGGCAAGAAATTGAGGGCGCGGCTTTTTTAATTTTCCCTAGCTAACTCTTTTACCTCGACATGTTTTCGTTATTCCTCCTATCTTCTGCTACTGGCCCACATGAGTTTTGAGTTCCATCCCTCTCATTTGAACATTTCTAGTCTTGTTCCAGTTATGCATTCAATGTAATTCCTCTTTTGTTAAATTCTAATGAAGGTATAGATTTGTCAACTCAGTTGCTTATGAAGATGGACAGTGACAAAAATTTCTTCCAAAGTGAGAGCATAAACAAGAATAAGGCTGAATGCGAGTGAAAGAAGAAATTCAATGCTGAGAGTAACTTGTGCAAACTTTTACAATTAGTATAGAAACTGAGATCAAATATGTCTGAGGACCAGGACCCCATCGAAGAAAAGGGGCTTCTACTTGTAGGCATCAAAGTCCAGCATGACTGAAGCTGGTCTCCAGACAAACGAGGAACTAGGATGACCTCACAGACTTACGAGATGACTGATCAGCATGATGGTCTCTGATAACTCAGAGAAAGATAATAACGTGGTGGTGGTAGGACGCATGCTAATGACTGTGATGGCTGCAGATAGAGAAACGCTTTGTCGTGCGATTGCAAGCGGGAAGACCAGTAGCCTCGCTACTGGAGGACGTTTCAGCCTCGAAAACTGAGTTATTCTGTAAGGTCTCGGTTCCAAGGAAGCTCTTTATCTACCTGGCCGACGTCGTTCTCCCAAGCGTCACTTGCGAATTTCAGTGTCACATCTCCTGTTGAGAAGACCAGCACTTGGTGTTGTGTTTGTTTTTATAAGGGCAGAGCTGACTCTCCGTGCTCGAACGACTGCATGAGCGAATGCGTTTGAGGGAGGCACTCAAAACTCTCAGATCGAAGGATGAGTTTACGAATTAGCGGTGTCATTGAATCCGTTGGTCATGAGGGCGTGAAGTTTGAAGTGTATGGACCGCTGGTATAATAACCTGGTTTTGAATGACAAAGGTCCATATCCTTGATACCAACTATACATCAGTCCATCATTTTTTTTATCAGCCTTTAAAGCGTAACCATCGGCCAGTTCAAGTATACTGCCCGAATTTTTCAGTTCCTTTTCTCATTTGACTATCGCGCATTCCAGGTAAGTTTTTCTGTTTTGATTTTCCGAAAGCCTGTTCTGACAGCACCCGGAATCCCATTCTTTACTCAAGCGCCCGAGACTATATCATACTCTCCTTGTGAAGAGATTGAAAGCCAATCCACCTGCCCGCCAAAATAACACGCACATCTAGAAACTTCCGATGCATATAGAGAAACTCGAGCGAGGCTTGCCGTTCAAGAGAGCGGCTCTGACATCCGCATTATGGTTACTATTCATGCGTGGGACATCTCAATTCATTGAGACGAGCGGAAATTCGACAGATGGTCAAGGCTCGGCCTCACTTTTAACGACCAATCCTTGCGCAATCGGCATCAAGCTAGAGCTTAATCCACAGCTATGGGTCGACGAAAACATGGACGAGTACATGAAGACTTTGGGAAATCAAACGATTGCTGTAAGTATGAGACTTTCGTCCTTTCTCATCACATCAAGTCTTGTCTATGAGCTCAAGTTTAGGACTGATTGAACGGTGAATTGATCCCGACACTTCTTTATCTGATGTCTCCTGGTGGCGTTTTATTCTGGAATCTCCAACTTGATAACTGCTGTAGGAATATACCACGTCTCTCGGAATGCCCAATTCGCAAGGTGGCCTTGGTTTTGACATCTGGGCTGGTCAGGTAAGTGGTAGCAAAAATATGAACGAGAAGTTGATACCGTTGGAGATTTTGTTGGTATTTAGCAAAAATGGGTTTTGTAGATCTGTTATCCAGCCATCGGGAAGGACTTCCTGGTGATGTACAGCTTGGAGAAATGGAATGCTTTCATGAATAACATGTATACATCTGTTGAGAGTGTGACGCTGATGCTCATGGGTACGTTGACAATTGCTATCCGCCGGTTCACAGGAAGCTTGGGACCTTCCTTCTTCCGACAGACTGACAATCGGACTGCTCTTGCCCACGGATAGATATCTCCTCGGCGGTTGTGGCTGACTTGTAAGATCTCGATTCCAACCCTTTTTTGATATTGATTCCGTATCAAGAACTTTGATCACCTTATATCTGGTTGTGTTGGTATATACTTATATTAGTATCCCACCTGGAGTTGGGGCTGATATGTCAATTTTTGGGTACGCTATTGTAACAGTAGTCATAGGCATACTAGGTAAGTTTCTCCAGTTGAAATTTGGGTGGCTTCCGTTCCAGATTGGTGAAGCCTGGCTTTGCACGCCATCAGCTGGAAAAGCAAGTGACCGTAGATTTACTGGACTGCTTATAGTGCTTGAAAGTGTTCGGTTTGAATGGGATGTGTCTCTTTGAGTTTATATACTGATAAAAGTTAATGTTCATGTGTTCAAACTTCCAGCAACATTCACTGCCGTGATTGCACCCCTCATAATCGACTACGGAGCACAAGCACAAAAAGCGTTATATGTCGGAGATACAGTTGGTCTCGCAAACGAGATTAACGCCGGAAGAAAAGTGTCAAGTGCAAACTACATGGCAGCTAGAGCTGCGATGGACGCCAAAAATATCGGACTCTTGAATGCTGCCATCAGTGCTCATGATGTAGCACTAGTGACTGAGATGGCAATTCGACACAAGAATTTGGCAAAAGGCAGCGAACAGTTCCCCGTCTTTCACATCCCCAAGGAAAAGATGGTAGAGATTAACAAGCTCTTAGGTCTACCGGAAGATGCACCACGCCCTCACAGGTTGGCAAAAAGAGACATGATGTTTGAGCACACAATTTCCAAGCATAGACAAAGGCTTCATAAGAGAGATACGCCAAATGTATTTACTTACGTGCGTAGCTTGTTTTTTCTCCTTCGCCCTCCCCCCCAAAAAAAACGGCGAGTGGTTGGCTGGCATCCATTGAAAGTAGACTCACAAGGGCGGACTTGGTGATTTTAGATCAGATGGAGCTTTATGGACACACACCTGGCATCCTTGAAACTTTATCTACAAGACTGGATCTCATTCACCATGCAGGTCGCACTCATGGCGCCCATGTATAGTGACAAGGGTGTTGCTCCCAACTTTTTAGGTGGTGCATTTATGGCACCAAACCCAAGCTGGACCACATTAGCTGAGCAAAGCAAAAATCTCGGATACATCAGCTTGGTCTCTGACCTTCTGACATCACTGGTAAGCCACAATTTATAGAGTGTCACATTTACGGTGTAATTGACGTTGGGTTCTTTGATACAGGGATATATGGCCACTATTGGAATGGTAAATATTGGACTTCTTCAAGTTTCTTCATAGACCTGTCCTTTGAAGAACATTTCTTGTGTTGATACGTTTCTTAATCTATTTTTTTCAGGAACCATGCAAGGGAAAGGGAGAAAATGGTGCATGGAAAGGGGACAAGTACCTCTCCCACTGTGACGAGAAAGGATTGTATGAGGGTTTCAACTTCAGTTCTGAAAATATTTTGCTTTAAACCTGGCACCTGACTCAAATGTGTGTAAACCACACCATTCTCTGTTACATAGGATGCTTGCAATTGTAGCTGTACAAGGAGACAAGATTAAAACTAAGATACACAATGCGCATCTCTTGAAGTCAAAATACAATTTTGAGGTAGAAGATCTGGTCAATAGAGCATGGGATTGCCAGAGGAAATACGGCCCCTATGGAAATAATACGTCAGTACTCTCTACAATCAGAAAAGGTCAAAAATTGCTGAATGATCTGATCACTTATTTATTATATGTTTCATGGCATGATGAAATTTGAAAATGGGTTGGAACTCACAGTGCCCCGTAAGTTGAAATCAGTGTCTTGTGGATTTTCAAATGAACATATTGATGATTTTTCACCTTTTTTTTTCTCAGGCCACCTTCAACAGCAGAATCAGAGTGTGCTTTCCAGATGCCAGTTTGTGATTATACTGATGAAGGTAAAATTTACAATTTTTGTTTTTTGTTTTTAACTTTGCCAGTATTAGATGTTGATGGTTCCTTTCCCAATTTCTAGAGTTCAAGAAAAAGTTTGATCACAAGAAGCCAGCAAAGACATGTAGAGAACGTTTCAACTTATTAGTCTAGAAAGGTCATTACTACCTACCATTTCCACCTCTGATTGTCATCAGTCAAGAAAAATTTGCATATTTCTCTGTAATCGGCTTGACATTTTCATTTGAACACTAACCCAGAACTGGAAAGAGTTTTTCTTGGGTCATGAGATTATTATTTTTCTATCACAATTCCAAACCAAATACATTAGTTTCCTTAATTGTATTGACCACTGCGCTGGTGGTTCAAATATTGGTCTCCCTTTATTTATTTTTTTATCATAGCCACATCATCCACTTTTTTAAATATACATAACTTGTTCATATTTTTTACAATGACAATTTACCTAACCATTCAATTCCAGTAGAGGTTCCATAACTTTCTTAGATTTAATCGAGTAATTTGTGGCTTAACCTAAAAAATTGCCTATAAAACAGCATCCTTGCTGACAAGAAAACCTTTGGTGCAAAAAATTTCACACCCTTTGTGCCTTGCCCACCACTAATGGCTAATGAGTCAGGAGACAAAGTGTAAAAAAGGGTGCTAATTGGGTTTTACCAAACCCGCTGTGCCCACCACGTGAGCAACCTGGTGATTTCATAATCCCTTACCAAGGTGAACCCCTTTTTTGATACTTGAGAATGTATCTTGGTAAAAAGTAGTGCAGTTGTCTGTGTGGCTTTACCCTTCCAGATCAATTTTGAGTTCTACTAAAACAAAATGAAATCCTTTGCTAATCTTATAATCTGTGGTTGCATCCCTCATATGAAAGCACTCTTTCTATCACAGGAAAAGAATACAGGAGAATGAACCAGTACATATTCTAGTGTGACTTGTGATGTATGTGTTACATTTATGTCAGCGGAATTGACAAATGCATAAGAAGACATGTTTCTCCTCCCCGGATGTCACTGGCTTTTGATTCATATTCAAAGATTCTGAGACAGTACTCTGCAGGCTGGAAACACAAATGCTCAAGCCAGCTCTGAGTACTTTCCGGTGCTCAAATCCAGAGGTGAACCTTCAGCTGTAAGACCTCAGCTGACACTGGGGGCAAAAATAGGTTTCAATTGGGATTGAAACTAGTTGTGGTGTCTGGGTCCAAATTTTATTTCAATCACAAGTTATTTTTACAACCTGTTTGAAATTGTTTTGCAACTTGTTTACTAACTTGCATACAAGTGGGCTCAAGACCCACCCTTATTTTGTTTTTATCAATTTACAAGATTTTGGGATGATTTTTGAGCCTGAAATGGATCTCCAAAAATCAGCTCCAAAAATCAATTGAACCTATTTAAATTATTCCTGGAAGCTTAGAGCTTTGAGCCCCCTCTCCAGATTGTGCCCTAACAACCTCAACCTTTATATGATCCACTCCACTGGTGTAATCTGACAGACTTTGGAACACAATTTCCACCCACCCATCTGTCCAGTTTTGATATTTGACCCATCTACTCATCCAGCACTGCCAGGAGATCTACTTTGGATTGCAAAATCCAAGAAGTGCTCGGATTGACAATACCTAAGATTTGGTGGTCAAGGCATTTTCTCAAGGTTTTATTTCTCCCTCATATGTTGTATTTGTCAATATTTCAAGTCTGGATCTCAAAGACGTATGGGATACAAACATATAATCCCAGATTTTTTTCCCTAGAATTCAAGTTGGATTTTGGCAGGAGTTGAGATAGGTTTGGGTGTTAAGAGCTTGGCTTCCTCACCAAAATTAGACTTGAGACTATGGGAAAAAAAAACTCCTGGAATATGATTTTTGTACCCCATAACTGAGTCTCATTTGGCAAAGTGAAGTGACATTTAGACCCTTGTGCCTGGATATTCTCCTAGGTGTGTTGTGGTGTGCCAAAATGGGAATAAGACTAGTAGTAGTAACACATAGGTTTCAGAACGAGTACAGGGGTTATAAAATCATCATTAAATCATAATTCACTCATTACATCATTACTTTACATAATAGACCCTTGTACTTGTGGTAATCACAGCACTCATACCTATTTTTTTCATTTTCTGAAATTTCTAGACCCACTTTCTGTATGAAATATTCATACTATCAAAAGGCCAGTTGTAGAGCATTAATAATCATTGAAATTCTAGCTTTTTGGCAAATTCAAAATTTTCCTAGCTATTTTATGTTATTCTATAATAATTTCCATATATTCAAGGCCTAATGGCAGACTTAGAAAGTATACATAAAAGTTCCTTAAGGGGGTCAAATTGATTTTCTAGGGAGTATTTCTGGGGCTATGAAATAATGGCTGGTAGAGGCACTAGGGACCCATTACATCATCATCTGCTAATGATTTCAACTCCACAGGAATACTGTGAGGTTCAGGCTTCTGTTGGCTTAACCCTCACTGGAAATTTGAATGGTTTATTTAAAGCACAGAGGGTTTCCTCTTAATTTACTCCAGGTATGGCAATACTGGAGATGACTTGGCACTGTGAGACCACTGGCTGAGCAAGAGAACCAGCCTGTCTGAATCACAGTGAGGGCTGAATCCCAATTAAGGGCTTCACTCAGC
>AWVX01006668.1:0-12193 GCA_000500245.1 Cronartium ribicola 11-2
AATATTGCATAAATCTCACCATAGAGTGATTGCCACAGCCAATAAGAGTCAGTGAAGAGAAATACAATATATTTGATTTCTGTTAAGCTTGATATATTCAGATAAGGCTTGACAAATAAGCTTGTGAACATATTCACACAATAAAAGCTATTCCTTAGTAGCTAGCCCTGAATTTCGTGGTTATTACTCCATTTCTTTTAGGATTAGGCTGACAATGTCCTAGTAGTTTTTATTGGCAGTGTCTGACTTGTTCCATGAGCAGGATTAAGCAGAAATGAGCTCACAATCTCAGCTCATTTCTCATCCCCATTCCGCACCACTCCCAATTTGAACCCAACTTACCAAATAAAGACAAAACATGCGGCCCTGATCAAAAGACTGATAAAGCCACCAACCACCAATCATTTAGTTTACCTTGTAGGTGTCACTTCCTTCTAATGCTAATTCTGTTAGCCTAGCTCTAAAAGACAGGGTATGATCATCACAGAATCTAGGGCTAGCTACTATGGAATAGTAATCTGGGTAACCATGTTCACAAAGAAGAATAGTCATGTCAGTGGTAGTGTCTGTAAGGCTACCTACCTGAACAAGACTGTGGGAGTGAAGGGTACTGTAGACCCAAGTTAACAACTCATGCTAGTAGTACTGGGATTCCCCAAGTACTGCCTGCAGCTAGTTGACCTCAAGGATGAAGATTTGGAGGACTAGGTCTGGGATTGGTAATCTTCACAGGGATCAGAGTTAAAGTTAGACACTAGTAACACTCCACTCTGATCCTTCTTTTACAAGCCAGGGTGCTCTTTTCCTGCTTGGGTGATTCTTTAGCTCTAACCTTTGTGAGTCCTCACAGACAAGGGTATCAACAAGCAAGGTCTACCAACCTGGTGGTGGACCCCTTATAAACTAATACCTAAAGCATTATTGCACTATTGAGCAGATGACTTGTTTACAAGTATCCTCAATGTTGGGCTAGTGGTGCCATTTTAGGTTGTAGTAGTAACAGGTTTTTGAGAGGGACCAACTCCTGGCCTGAGGGGAGGGTTTATATACCCTGTTCTCAGGCTTGGTCCTCACCACTAGGCTAATGGCCTACTTGTGGTTGTTTAGGTTGCCATGACAATCCTTGGTTAACTTGTGGTTGAGTACTTATTACAGTGTTGTGTATCCCTTCCTGTCATAAGTATACCTAGGGCTCTTGAAACTGAGCCTGAGTTGTAATTAATCATCATTACTTACTTATACATATATTCAATGTTGGTTATTCTTATGGTTACATATGTGCTCTTGTTAGTACTATATGTAATATTTATGTTACACTTGTATTTACATGTGTACTATTACAATACTTTCTGTGATTGGTGTTTGACAGTCTGTGGGACTGCTGAGCAGTCCTCAGGGCTGACAAGTCAAGCCTTATCTGAATATATCAGGCTTTGACAGAAAGCAAGAATTATTGACTTTCTCCTCACAGACTCTTATTGGATGTAGCAATCACTCTAGGTGAGATTTAAGTGAACACCAAATCAGTGCAGCAGGGAGTGAGTAACCCAGGATAATGAATAGAAAGAGAGTGTCCAAGTAATTAGTACTTGATCCAGAAACACACCTATAACAGATAGAAAAAGGTAACAAATCCTACTGACTCTTGTTTTATTTATAGAGGGATATAATTTGTTGGGTTGTTTTTAGAGAAAAAATGGATGTGGATAGAGATCCAAGGATTTTAACCAAGGGAGGAATCCATTAAATAACTTTAGAAAAAAGGGGGATCACAACAGAGCGTAGAAAAATACAAACAAAAGAAAGTTGGCCTGGGGGCTACAGGTCAGAACAGATCTAGGCAGGAAAAAGACTGGCACTAGACAGACAAAACACACCTGACCATGTAGGGAAGGTGCAAGAAAAACAGAGAACAAGGTGAACACAATCTGAAGACACAAATAAGCAAAGAAAGAAAAAAGAAAAGTTAGCTAAAGGAGGATGATTTGACAATGAGTATTGAACACTCACTGATTCTTTTTGGTGAGGAAAAGAATCAGGAGGAAGGAGGGAGAGCAGGGTATGAAAGATAACATCCAGTCTGCTCCACCCCTTGTTTACTCAACATCCACTTTCCCAAAGCGGTCAAAAGAGTCCGCCACCACTAACCTACATGTCAACCACACTTCCCAAAAGAGGTAAGTGTGTTGCATGACTACTGCACAACTCAAGGGGCTACATACTAAATACACTCCCTGAAAACAAGTCCAGATATCCCAAACATTCCCAACAGTACTTTGCCAATTACTGACTCTGTGTTGTGTTGGTTTTGAGAAAACAGTAATGGGATTAGGTGATCCCAACACAGAGAACTTCTAGAAATGAAACAGACAACTCTACTGATAATCCTTGGAATATAAGAGGGATAGTTGATTAAAATACTTTGTAAGTAAGTTAATTCTTTGTTGAAGTAGTAAGTGATGATGTGGATTTATCACAAGAAAATTAGGGATGCTTGTTTATAGATGTTCTGAGTCCTAGTGAGTGCTCTCAATTTTGTGGTTTCAGCTTGATTCAATAGAGAACTCTTAGAGTTATTAGGGTTTCTACTTATTTCTCATGGTTACAATAGTAGATCAACTAGTAGAGTTGATCTAGCTTCTTTGTTCTGATATCAAAAGATCTTCTACTTGAGGTAATAGAGGGAATGTGAACCAGTAGTCTATTTGTATTTATAGATTATCAATTGTACTAGTAATTCAATGTCATTGAATCAATAGCAGTTGATATCATGGGTTTAAGGGAGTAATTGCTTGCACAATGTGTTATTTAAACAGATTTTACTAGTGATCATGGGTAAATTCTCTTGTGTGGGAAGCTTTCAAATGTATTGAATTAATAATTTGCATGTCAGTTTGTCAATGATGTGTCACTATCATTGGATTCACATCTACTTGAGGAGCTATGAGAGCTTATGTCAGTACTGTTACACAAGTGTCAAAGATAGAGTTACAGTGCAATTGGTCATGAATCCTCGAATTAAATCAGATATTTAATTAATAGAACTGTCAGCCCTGAGCATCAAAATGCCATGGACTGACAAGTAAAATACAACTCATACTCAGTTTCAAGGGTAATAACAATGAAGAATACTTATCAAATGAGTATAATTGATTCATAAATGATTGCTACACATAAAATAACATATAATTACTCCCTACACATTTTATTAAAGAGTTGTAATTCATACTGTAACACATTTTTAGATATGTTACAATATCCAGTACATCTGTTACTTCAAAGAAATGAGGGTAATATTATTGTAAAACTGGATTCTATGGATCAAACAACCAATATTCTTATTTAGATATAATTGATAACTCTAATACTTCTATAGTTATCAACACAAATAACCTACTTTGAGTATGACAGCTGGAAACATTCATACTCAAGTAGCTAGTGTACTTTTAAAGCTACAGTTGAAATAACAACAGTTCTACTAATTAAAGACATGTTTTACTTTGGGAATCATTATCAATTACACTGTAACACTACTCTTGACACTTGTATAACAGTACTGAGATAAGTTCTCATAGCTCCTTAAGTAGATTTGAATTATTTGATATTCACACATCATTTATAAACTGACATGTGGTCTGTCCATTCAATGACTTTATAGCTTCTCACATGAGAACATTTCCCATCATCACTAGTGGAGATTATTTAAATGACACCTTGTACAAACAAGTTGATCCAATAACTTTGTGGTATCAACTACAGTTGATTCAATGAACATTGAGTAGAGGATGTTTTTTTATTGGAAAAAAGAAGCTAGATCAACCAATTGTTTATCTAAGGATACAAGAAGACTACTGGTTCTCATACTCTCCATTGCCTCAAGTAGAGGATGTTTTTTTATTGGAAAAAAGAAGCTAGATCAACTCTACTAGTTGATCCACTATTGTGACCATGAAAAACAAGTAGAACTCCAAAAAACTCCAAAGGTTCCCTATTTATTCAAGCTGAAACCATGAAATTGAGAGCACTATCTAGGACTCAGAACCTGTATAAAAAAGAAGCCCCTTTCTTGTGAGAAATCCAGCATCATCACTTACCACTTCAACAAAGGAATAACTTACTTACAAAGTATTTAAATTAACACTCTTATATTCCAAGGATTATTAGTAGAGTTTTCTATATAATTTCTAGAAGTATTCTATCATGATCATCCTTTGTTCTAGAGTTATTTGATTGATTTCTTCCTTATATATTCAGATAAGGCTTGACTAATTATCTTTGTGAACATATTCACCTAGATTGCTATTCCTTAGTAGCTAGCCCTAGATTTTGTGGTTATTACACCCTTTCTTTTAGAGCTAGGCTGACAACCTCTAAGAAGAGGATTTATGCAAGAGCCAATTAACCTTCTTAGCCTGAGCTGGGTTGTTGAGGTTTCTCTGCTTGGGAGATTACTGAGGTTACCAGAGGTCCTCAGAGGAAGTAGGATTATTCCCTTCCTTGAAGCAGGGACAAGAATAGCTTTCTTGGGCTATATCTTTAAGCTTTCCCTGGAAAGTATATCCTACTATTTTACCTTGGGAAATTTCCAGAAACCCAAGGGAAAACCCTGGGAAATGCTAGGATACATGGCCTATCTGACCTTTTATATTATAGGACCTTCTTTTTACTTTCACCTTATGAACAGTGCACTATTGAGTAGATTTCCTTATGGTGATCCTCAATGTTGAACTGTTGTTCAAGTTAGGTGTTGGTAAAGGTGAGAAAAAGGGGCCTGAGCCCACAAGCTGAGAAGGGACTTTATATAGTCCCAGTATCAGCTCTTTCCCTCTCTAAAGGGTTTGTTCTTGAAACAGGGGTTGAAGCAAGGGTATTATGCTTATTTATGATGTATGTTTCATATCATGTATTGTTACTACTGTACATGTGACTCTTGATACTGAGTCTGAGATGTTATTGCTATATTTTGTAATGTATATGTAATCATTTTGCAGTGTTATTCTCATGTTTATATGGAGAGTACTGTCCTGTAAAAGCTTGTGGTACTGCACAGAAGTCCTCAGGGCTGACACTGTTGAGATTCAATTGGCACAAACACATCCTCAACACTAGAATATGCTTGTACATGACTCACCCCAAACACCCCATGTACAAAAGACCCTCTCTTCCCCCACCTGTCTTCTTTTCCCATCTGCAAAAAGAAGACAGTAAGTCCTACTCTTTACTTTTTAATCCTCACCTGATATCCCTTATGACTTATATTTTCTTTTATCTTTCTATCCTAGTCATTGTTGTTTCCTCTCTTCACCCAACCCCAGATCAAGATCAGACCCTGAGCCCAATACTGTCCCTTTTGCTTGAACCCTATAGATGGCTGTTCCAAGAATTTCACAGACACCATACCTCTCTTGTCTCCATATGACCACCCATTCACCTATTTACTAATTTTCCTGCTGTACTATTAAAACCCAGGCACTGAACCTATCTGAACACTGCCTTTCTGTACTTCAAATTCTTCCTAAAGGAAACTGACCTAAGTAATCCCACCTCTGTGAATCCACTTGTGACCCTCCATTAACTATTCTATTCTTCCTTTTACCTGAATCCCTTGCTGACAAAGCACTATCTACCCCCTAACACCTTTGGCATACAACAGTGTGTGGGATTAGAGCATTCAGTTTGTGTACAACTTGTAACCTAATGTCTCCCACATTGATTTCCCTGGCTGAAAATCATGATCAGCCCTGTCCCCAAGTTGCACAGCTACGACATGTGCCAGCTCATCATCTCAGTATCAATTGTTGAGATTGATCAATGACCATGAGACTCTGAGTCTTGTACTTGTTTTTACCATTTTGATGACTCCCTGTACAGTACTGAGGAAAGCATCAAAGCCTCAACAGGATTTTTTGAAGCCTCCCTCAGTACTATAGAGGGAGGCATTTTAGCTTCAATGGGATTGTATACCTCCCTTTGTAGTACATAGCAAGGTCCAGCAGCCAGTTCAGCCCCCCTCTACATCACCATGTCTAAGAAAAATTTCACTGCTTGGAAAGGCTTTATTGGTCACAAAGTACTAACAATTTTTTACTTCATATCAGGTATCTCAACAAGTTCAAACTCAATTCCAACACCAAAAGCTTCTTTTCTTTTTTTAAAAAAAAACCAATGAGATCCCAAAACCATTGAGTATGATCACCTGAATCATTGTGAAGTCTTTGCAATTTTTTTTGATAACAACTTAGATTTAATTTCTGGTGTATCCACCTGTGCTTGAATGGCTTGATAAATTTGATTCAAAACTCTTGGAACATCATGTTTGTTTTTTTGTTTTCCAGAGCCAGCCAGCCATGGTGATGAGTGGCAGTGAGGTGAGACATTTCTGGTGGTGAAGGCTCAAAGGTTTTTAAGGAGTGAGAAGAAAGCTTGGAGGTGGTTGGGGGGGATGGGAAGGTTTGATTGATGGGGGTGGGGTTCAATTGAGGATTGTGAGGTGCTGGCAAGGTTTGAAATTCAAGAAGTGGTGGTGAGGTCTGGGGTGGGTGAGTTTAGGAGAAAGTGACAGGTGGACAGATGGGGTTTGAGATTGAGACTGATGGCCCATATGAGAGAAAACAAGTTTTTTCAACTTGAAATGGAGATTGCACAACCTGGGGTATCAGGCTGCGAGTAAGTATCTCAAAAACAAATATGGCTATGTAGCCATAGAGTAGCTTATAAAGCTAGAGAGAGGACAGACCTGGCACACATGGCACAGGGATAAGAAGAGAGAAAAGTTAAGAAACAATAATAGAGTTTCTAAACAAGGAAAGATTCATGAGCATTGAAGATACAGAAAAAGAGAAAAGAGTATAGATAAAAAGACTCACAGATTCAATTCCAATGAGGAAAAGAATCTGTTTGAGAGAGAGAGAGACAGTAACATATATAGTGCTTCAAGTCACACTTTGACTTATTCCCAAAAGAATTATAACACGAAAAAGCCACCTCTCACATACACAGACCCTCAAGCCCAAATGGCTTATTCCAATTTTTCTTTGACTCGAAAGAGAGACAAAATTCCCAGTTCAGTCCAAGTCGAGTGAGTATGGTAGCATTTGTACAGATCTCAAGCCCTAAATGGCTTATTCCAGGTGTGTTTTGGTTTTAGCGAGTTCCAAGTCAAGAGGAGGCCTGTAACTCCTGTGTAGCCTTAAGGACTTGAAAGTTCCCACATCAATGTTACCACAAATCCATATCCATGTGAGATTCTCAGAAAAATTGGGTCCAGATGGAGTCCATCTTGGCTTCATCTCACCAAACCCTTGTGACATGTCATCTGGGATGGAAAATGTACTTTAAAACAATTCAAATCCCTCTCAGATGGAGGTTCCAAATGGGGTCCAGCTAATGTGGATCTAGGATAAGGTCTGAAGCAAGACTTGAACAGTTGGATGAGTATAAGCTGCAGATGCTCAAGGCAGCTAATCAAATGCTGCTATTCATGGGATGAGAGTTGCTTGTCATTTGAGTGAGCCTGGCTAAGGGTGAGCTGTCTGAGGCCAAGAACAAAGTGTGTGGGAAAAAGATAAGTCATGCAATTCTTGTGCAAGACCTTTGAGCCTACATGGCATTGAAGGCAGATGTTGTAGACCAGGTGAGAACTTCTTAGATTTTAACATCCAATGTGATCTTTTTGGCAGTGAAAGGTAAAAGAAATTGATTTGGGCCAGAAAATAAAATTCTCATCAAATCTTATTTACCTGTACTAATAAAATTTGCCAGTAAGTAAAGATGAGTTTTCCTGTATCATGTAGAGAAAATGAAAGCTTTATTTCCTCCCTGTACAACAATACTGGAAGGAATTGAACTGAGCTGATCCCTCCCTTGCAGTACTGTAAAGAGAGGAAAACAGCTCTATCTCACTCTCTACCATACTTGGAGGATGGGATTAACCTGAGAACACCCCTCAATGATCCTGAGAGGGTGGTATTTGAAGGATATGCCAGGATGACACCCACTTTTCAAAAGTATGTAAAGCCCTGATATTAAACCCCCTTCTTGACATGGAAAGATATACAGTACCATGGTCAATTGTGATGGTGAAATTTTCCTTTATCACATCCATCATATTAACTTAGGACTTGACTCAAATGGAAGGATCTTGTCAGGAGGTCGCTTCTGTAAGGCTACCTCCTGGCTAGAAAGTGGGGAAGGAAGATTCAAAGGACTTATTCCTTCCAAGGAAAAGTATTTAACTAGCAGTCTTGGGAACCCCCAAGTACTGACTTCAGTTAATTGAACTTTAAAAAAGGGTTTGCACTCTTTTATAGAGGACCTCCAATGGAGGATTTGAGTCCTCAATAGGACTCTTTTGGAATTCAGTATAGGGAGGAGCTGCTGCAATTATACCTGTGTTTATAATTGCCTGTGGCTATACTCCCTCTTAATGCTAAGCAGAAGGTACTTTTACTGCTGAAGGTGATTTACTCTAGCTCTTGTGGTCCAGGAGACAAGAGATGATCAAGTCAAGGCTACCAACCTTTTGATTGACCCTTATTTACTCCCGCCTAATGCACAGTGCACTATTGAGCAGATATCTTATTTTATAAGAATCCTCAATGTTGTGCTATTTGTGTATTTTGGTAGTTGTGGTAAAAGGTGGAGAGAAGGGAATTCTTGCTGAGCAGAAAGGGGGTTTATATACCTTTCAGGTTACCTCCTGCACACTTTTAGGATGTAGGTTGACCTGTGGTTCTAGCCTATGCTATTACAGGGTTACATGGGTCAGCTTGTGGTTGTGTACTTGAATGACAAGGCCTGCTAGGTGGCTCTTGTCATAAGTCTTTTATGCTTATGACTCTTGAAACTGAGCCTGAGGTGAAGCTTCATATCCTTACATATGTATTACACTATGTACTCTATATTTAATACTTATGTTACACTCTGTGTTCTCATATTCACACTATGTATCACATTTTGTTACACATGATTATTGTATGTAATCATGTGTTACATCAGTCTGTGGGACTGCTGTGCCTCAGGGCTGACAGATCTGAGGAATCTGAGGAGGGGTATTGTTTTGGAAACCCTTACTGAGTAATTAAATTCTGAGTGCTGAACAAAATATTAGTGGGGGTGTCCAAGGAGACATCAAACTCTTTAATCCTATGCAAATCCTGTAGCAAGGCAGTGAACTTTCTTTTGCGCCTGGCTACTGAGCTAGATAGCCTGGATTACCTTCCTCAAAAGTGTTTAAAAATGAGGTAGAGAGAGGTGAGCAGAGGTCATGAACCAATTATTGTCCTTGATCATGACCTTTATTCGAGAGGAGATAAACTTTATAAGAATAGTCATCATTAGGGGGTTTCAAGTTTGGCTTTTTTTTGTGCTGGCTTTTCTAACATTACACTAGTTTCTATGTGCCAGAAACTTGAAATTTTGTGCTGGGTTTTTAATAAATTTTTGCTGGTTTTTTTCAAACTTGAAACCCACTATTATCATATTACTTACGGTGCCATCCACTTTTTAGAAGTGGGTGTCATATCTTTTGAAAGGATATAAAGCCCACTTGTGAACTCAAAAAGTGGCTTCAGATGCCTTTGGGATGTTCTACAGGTACTGTAGGGATGTATCCTGACTGTACACATTCCAGAAGCATCCAATCTAACCAGAAAAAACCGGTGTCAGGCTTATCTTCAGATTGGTGTGTTTTACCTTCTCAATCTCCTGTTTTTATCATTTTTTAACTTCAGAACAATTTCAATTGTGTTAATGCTGAATAAAGTTTTGCAAAGTCAGTTGGATGGACTTATGTATGTCAAACATGATAAATATAATAATTATACATGAAGCTTGAATGTTACATAGTTAGAAATAAAAAATAAGCTCATTCTTTTTTTTCTGATTTTGACTGGATTCCTCCCAAAATAGCCCAAAATCCATAGAGGGAGTACTGGGAGTCTGCGGTTTGGAAGGGGGGGGGACTTCAATTTGTTCCAAAAATCATGCATTTTTTTGAATCACTGTTTTAAGTGCATGTAGGAGCAGTTAGAGCATCCGCAGTTGTGCCCCTCTATCTCTAAATTTAGAGGACAGCCACCAATTTTGCCAAATTTGAGGGCTCACCACTGCGGATGCTCTTAGGGTTATCATACACTAAATCTATCAAGCACCTGTAAAAAAACCCCATGGCTGTTTGGGGAAAGGTATGCTTGTGACTGTTCTTAGATTCCGTGTTACAAGAGTTCGCCTATGCATGGGTGGCTATGAGTCCCAGCATCACGGCTGACTCATCGGCGTCCATAACGGACAGAAACTGTGGATGCGCCTAGAATTGGCGTAAAAGCCACGAGGCCGTCGAGCTTTTGACGGTAACAACCGTATGTTCTGCGTGTGGTCCGGCTTACGTCGTGGGCACCGACCTCCTGATCCAATGTGCGGAAGGCCGGTCCTTCTCACGATGTTCTCACGGAACGTTACATTTTTCTGACCTCCAACTCCTGTTTTACCACAAGACAACAGAAGACTTTTTGGACCAACTCGAGGTGAGGTTAGATTGATGATGGTAAGTACGACAGAAGAATATCAGACACACTCTTCCCCCTGAACAAGCCCTCGCGTCGTCCACGAACCTGACGTCATCGATCTTCTCCACACAGCTCCATCCGCCACCAGCACCACTGGTTGAGAAGTTCTTGAACTTCATTAACCAATCCCCCACCCCGTTCCACGCGGTTGCGAATGCGGTCAAGCGTTTGGAAAGTGCGGGCTTCAGGCGTTTGAAGGAGAAGGAAGATTGGAAGGGCGATTTACAAAAGGGCGGGAAGTACTTTGTGACGAGGTGAGCCCATCTGCAATTGAGCTAACTACCTAGTGCTTGCTCATCTGATCCCTCTGCTATTTGTACCTTGGTCTGTGCATTATCTTTAGGAACCAGAGCTCGATCAGTTGAGTTTGAGAGAAATTAAAATTTCACCAACAATTCATCAGTTGAATCAGAACAAAGTCGCGGAATTCGGCCGATCTGACACTTTCGGGCTGCAGTTGCTTTCGCAGTGGGTGGTGCCTATGAAGCTGGGAACGGAATGGCAATCGTTGGCTGTCACACTGATTCGTAAGTAACCTGTACTGCCGCTAATAAAGACGCCCTTATGTCATCTCTAACTAACTTCAATACTCGATGTTAAATATAGTCCTTGCTTCAAGATACGACCGGTGTCAAAGCGGACAAAGATGGGTTATCTTCAAGTTGGTGTAGAGACCTAGTAAGTCTGTTCAGTCTCAATTTTCCATCTTAGTCACCCGGCAAGTCTGTTTCCTGATCACATGCACACCCTTATACTTAGTGGAGGGGGTCTCTGGCCGACGTGGCTTGATCGCGACTTGGGGATTGCTGGTAGAGTGATCGTGAAGGATCCGAGTAGCTCGGGCCCCAATTCGGCTGCAACCGAGTCTTTCTCGTCGCACCTCATTCATATTCCTCATCCGATTTTGCGATTTCCAACATTGGCCATCCATCTTGAACGCACCCAGACCGATCAACTAAAGTAAGCATGGTTCAGTCGTCAATGTTTTCAATTGCAAAGTAGAGGTGACGGTGAGATGCCCGTTTGCGCTAGGTACAACCTCGAGACTCAGATGGTACCCATCCTGGCCTTGGCCACTGAGACCTTGAATGAGACTGCGAAATCAGCTGAAGTATCTCCAAAGAGCGCACTCGACACCTGTAACAATCACCATCCTCTCCTGCTGAACATACTAGCCAAGGCTCTTTCCTCAACTACCGCCACCACCATCAACCTGGATGACATCCACGACTTAGAGCTTTCCCTCTTCGACACAAACTCTTCGAGCGTTGGCGGAGGGCGAGGCGAGTTTATCTTCTCACCCCGGCTTGATAATCTTTTTAGTTCGTTTGCGGCCTTCGAGGCGCTTGCTCGATCGGTCGAAGACTCCAAGGGAGCGGCTGACCTGGTCAAGAGCCCACTAGTGAGGACCATCGCGCTCTGGTATGCGCTTCCATACTCACTCAAATTCTTTTTGACACAGTCCTGGAAATAAGGGAACTAAACGGTATCGTTTTTTTTATGTATGCTGGTGGGTAGGGATAATGAGGAGATCGGATCGGTGTCAAACCAAGGTGCCGAGTCGAACTTTTTGGAGGCCATCTTGACGCGAGTTTCTAGTGCTTTTGCGGAAACGCCCTCGCCTGCAT
>KI565971.1:0-12105 GCA_000500245.1 Cronartium ribicola 11-2
ATGAAATAATTTAGGATTGTTGATCATGGAGTAGAATGAAAGAACATTAGTTTTGATTTTTTCTTTCTTTACTGCTTGTCTAAACTTTGCTCGTTGATAGTTGTATCTTCTGCACTGGACAAGGAAATGATCTGGTGTTTCAGGGACTTGGCACACATCACATTTTCCCGAGGGGATGAATGAGGGGGTTTAGTGCAACGACTGCAGATGCCCTTATTACAGTACATAGGATACGGCTATGTTGTATGCACACGCCCGTGCGGAGTAGGGGATCAGGGCTATCCGGGGTCGGTGCGGTCATTGTATAAACAACGCGTGCCACCATGCTGCGCCAGAGCATGCCTTGAACTTTCCTCATTGTCCGCCAAAGAACCTTTGAACATTCATGGTTGTCTGCGCGTCGGTTTGAAGCGTTTTTCGTTCTGCTGCCCCATCTTGCGTTCTTATCGTTTTCTCACAAAATGGATCCTATCCAGCTATGCACGCCCAAGAACTTTTCCAGATTCCTTGAGGCACTCGAACGGGTTCGCAGAACTCCTGGAGACGACTCCCTCTGGACCACAGCAACTAACGAAGGTCTTCAGTGGATAGTCGACCATCTCTTGCTGGATGAGATACCTCTGGGACCCGAAACAGGCCACGGTCACTTGTACTGTGCAAAAGGTTTTCGCATCGGAGCCGTACCAGATGGCCATGTCCAGCAACACGTCACGACCATCACTGCCGAATCAATGACAGATATCCGATCTTTTTTGTTGCGGTTGATCAGCTACAAACCCAAAGGGCTAGTGTCCACATGGCGAAATGCATTCGAAGATTGCCTTCAGATGTGCCCGGATTGCGCGCTGGGTCTCGAAGCTGCCATTGTAGTATTGGCAGACAGGTTAAGTCTCCGTTTTTGATTCTCGACTGTCAACCGACTGAGCTGTTTTCGGACTCGTTGATATTTAGGTGGCTACCCCTCAAATTTTCGGATCAAGTTGTCGAGAGCTTTATCACGGGCATTCGCAAGGCATTGACCAATCTCTGCATAAAGAACTTGATCTCCCGACCAGAAAGCTCCGCGGCTGTCGACCTAGCAAGTGATTCGGTTTCCCCTTCCGTGTCCTTGGAAAAGTTACCGCCTGGCGTACTAGCGCTTATACTATCACGGCCTGGTGTGCTTTTAAATCAAGAAATCTGGCCAAAAATCTCTCGCGCAATGGCTCATCACTCCGTTACCCAACTGCTACTAAACCGATGTCTCGATTTCTTCTTACCTGGTTTGATTTTGTTAGCCATGAGTAGTGACGACTCTTGTGCCAACAGCGCACGGGCTTCACTACACCAGCTTAGCGGTTCAAAAACTCAAACGAAAGCAGTTGATCCAGATATGACTCCCGCGATACAGGAAGCTCTTCGGGAGGCAATTGGAATGATAGATCGCGATGTTATCAACTCACAACCGGTCGGCTTTCCAATTTTAGCTAGCTCACTGGCACAACATCCTACTCGTCAAAACAGCTGGCGAAGCTTGCTGTCAATCCTCAAGGCCATTCCGCATTCCGCGGGATCCACTCCCTCGCTTTTCTTCGAGCTCAAGAAGCTAATAACCGCTCATTTGGGAGACCATGGCAACCATATCACCACGGTCTTGGAATGTTTTGGGGTTCTTCTTCGTCTTTTGAATAAGTCGTTCTGGGAAGACTCGAAGGGACCTGATTCAACAGCTCTCGAGAATCTACATAACCCTCTGCCACACCAAGCCTTCTCTCAAATCCTGATCAACAACTCATTCACCGATAGTCTATCTCATCCGGGCAGTGCCGACGCATGTGCTTTCTGGTTGATCCCATTAATTTGCTCAGCGGTATCAGCCGAAGAGAGCTTGGCCACGATCTTCACCCAACTTCACCAGATGTTGTTATGTGAATTGCAAGACGAAAATTTCGAGTTACAAGTTCGCATTCATGCAATAGAAATTGCATTGATTCCTTGGGCAACCATAGTCTTTCCCACGTCTTCAACCACCGATTTTCAATCTCTGAAGTCCATCAGTGCAAACGCATTATCACCATTGCCATCACCTCTTCACCAATCATTCGACTCTTCGAAGCTCTTCCAACGTGTTTCTTGCATTATACGGAAACGAGGGCTTCTTGCGCTATCTCTTCAAAGTTTCTTTGATGTAGCGTATCGGGATCGGTATTGCTCAACTGAATGGGATGCGGCTCGGACGAAGGCACACTGCTTGATTGAACGCATCACGTTGGCCGATGCTAACACATTGGCGACCGCAGTGCAGAAGATGGGACGGGCTCGTTCACAACTAGAAGACCGCACAACAAGCTCAGCCATCGATGACATCATGGCAATGCCCGTAGAGATTACGACTTCTTTGTGGACGCTCCTCTATCAAACTTCAAACGCCAATTCGCCTCCAAAAGTGCTAGTTCGACTTTACTCCCTTTTGATCCGAGCTGTGTCGCGTTGCGCTCATGTTGATCATCTGGCATCCAAATCATGGTTACCTAATGGTCGGACTGAGTTATTGCCAATCAAGCCTGCATGGGAGGCTTTGAACACAGCTTGTGAGTCAATACGTGCGCCTTTGGTTGACAAATTATTGGATCTATCCGAATCAACTACTGGCTCTGAAGTTACGGCCTTAGTCATGGACGACAAGCGCGTCATGCAAGCTCTGATCGTCCTCATATTGTCACCGCACGATGGTTTACATCTCTCAGCGTTATCATTAGCTCGCCAATGGTCTGATTGCACTTCTCGACTTGATTGCCTCAGATTCTTGCTATCCAAGGGTATGGCGACAGTTTTCGAGGGACTATTGATTTCACTAACCACTACAGACCTACACACCAAGCTCTTACCTGACGCGATGAGTCTTGCCCGACGATTTGTCAGATGTATGACGGATGTATTAGAGATATTGTGTTCACGCTCCGAGGGGCTTTTTTCAGACATGGACTTCATGCGAAACATCGACAGAAAGAAAGTTGTTCAGCTTTGGAACATGATGTGCTCCGCTGTGTCCAACATCTTCCAGAGGACACCACACTGGTCACAATTCTGGGCAACAGCCGAAATGACGGATTGGATGAGAGATGCACTCATCTTTTCGGAACAGCTTGTACATCAATTCCACGCCTTTGAAGATGCCTGTACTGCCTCAGATTCGACTCCAGTTCAACTCGCTATATCCAAGTCATTATCAGACGATCCAGTCCGACAGCAAATGGTCGATTCATTCATGCGTCCAACGGAGGCTATCCTATCCTGGCTGCGTCTCACCGAACCCGACCTTCTTGACCGTTCGACTAACGTCTTGGTTACAATGCTCGAAAAATTAGCTAAATTTAGGCGACCGCTCAAGCCTACAATCGTCGAAAAACTGGAGAAATACTTAGATCGCAATAGACAACATCAGTTGACCGCAAAACAAAAATCGGTTGGAGTGGTGCTTACAGAGCAGCAGTGCGGCAACATTAAAAAAGCGTTGGCTAGTCACCCGGATTTAGCTGAACGATTTGGTTACGCGTCTGACGACGATGATATTGCTGCTGCAACTATACTAGAAGAGCTGATCATTCAAGAAGATGAGCAGGTGGCCAGTCAAAAAGCTGCATGGAGTCATATGTTGGATGGGAAGAAGAAGGGCACTTCAACCAAATCCACGGCCTCTACCTCGACTTCAGCTCCTCGTACAGAACGCGCACCGGATTCCAAGTCGCGCGGTAGCGCTGGCAGCTCTTCAATCAAGCTTGACTTGAGTTCTCATAATACCAAACCGAAACCTGGCAAAACTCACGGAAAGAGTGTCGCGGGTTCTAGCTCTGGCATCCTCGATTCTGTGCGCAAAGGTCTCAAGGCGTCCCGGCCGCCGTTCGCTCGTACCGTAGGCAAACAAGCGGCGGGACCGTCTACCGAACGTATCTTACCCTCCTCTCGCTCATCTCTCCCGACTGCGATCATACCGTCGATTGCGACGTCGTCTCATCCGAATCTGGGCTGGGTCAAGCCCCAAGCTGGCATACAACAGCAGACGAGTGCAGAGGGTCGCGATTTGTCAGCATCGGATGACTCTGACATTTCGGAAGAAGACAAGGCTTCAGACACTGGCTTAGCTGCGCTTGCCAAAGCTCAGAAACCCAAGATTGCAAAACCTCGCAAAGTGGTCGAGAAGCGTCGTATAAAAATGTTTAATGATCCCACGCTCGAAAAATACCAAAAATTGGTCCAAGCAAAACAGCAGAAGCAAGCACAGATGAAGCTGGAAAAATTGAGAATGTCCCCCGACTTTACAACACTGCACCGGCATATATTACAATGGGATTACAGCCACTCAGGTGAATGTCCGCCAAATTCTCCCGCTCATTTCAATCACCTACCGCCCTCATTTGAAAATTTCGGTCATTATCTACGATCACTGGAACCCCTCCTGATGTGCGAATGTTGGCAGCAAATCTGTCAGGCCAAAGAAGCGGTTGCTGCTGGTGAAAAGACTCCGATCCCGTGCGAGGTCACCGGTCGGACTTCAGTCGATGACTTTGTGGAGATCTACACCACCATCAAACATGGAATGCTACCGGACCGTATCTTTTTTACGGAAGCCGATTTGGTTTTATTCAGAGCCATTGGCAAGCCGGCTTCTCATTGCGTTATGGCAAAGGTCATCAACTTGTCTCGCAAGCCCGAATCTTTCGAACTAAACTTGCGGATGCACTTTGGGGCCGTAAATCCTGAAGTCAGCGGATTTTTAGTCCCGAAGACAAAATGGGAAGTGTTACACTTGTGCAGGTGTGTGTGTGTGTGTGTGTGTGTGTGTGTGTCCTGCCAAGCATTCTTCTTGTCGACTCCAATGCAAGCTATTTTTGACTATCCTGCTAATTTCGTCTTTCACAGTCTCAGCACTACTCATCGAGAATGGGCGGCGCTTCGCTCATTGCCTTACCTGACATTAGCAGACGATATTCTCGAAGCGCGCGTAACAACTCCAGCCCACATTACAGAAGAGCAGCTTTCGAAGGTCATGCATTGCCAGAAGGTCAACGAGCCACAGGGTCGTGCAATTATAAGCTCTCTGGCTACTCCCGGCTTCTCACTAATACAAGGGTCAGTAGGATCTCCATACTAAATCAAACCACACGGAAATTTATTCAACTTTTTCCTAACATCCCTAGTCCGCCAGGCACAGGAAAGACGAGTACCATTGTTGGCTTGATTGGCGCATTCATTGCAAGTCGCCCGAAAGTCTCGACTAATTCTGACGACACACAGTCAATTACTCGAAAGATCTTGCTTTGTGCGCCCAGTAATGCTGCTGTAGATGAAGTCGCCAAACGTCTGAAAGATGGGGTTCGTGGCGCCGAAGGCGAATTGATTATACCTAAGCTGGTCCGGATTGGGGCCGACTCAAAAGTCAATATCGCAGTCAAAGATATTTTCATTGATGAGCTTGTCGAAGCCCAGAGCCACAAATTAGAATCGAACAAAGCGGGAGAGAGCGTTTCTGGTGCCGCCAGTCGCGTCCAAGAGCTCAGACAACAGATTATTGAGTTACGCGAAGTTCGAAATTGTAAACAACTCGAAGCCGAACAGGTATCTACCGCTTCACCCTTGTTCGCCGCTTTGCATCAGGAAGCAGCAAAAGCTAGGCGTAAAATCCATGAACTCTCACAGCAGCTGGATGAAGCCCGTGATCAACAAGCAGCATCAAAGCGATACCTAGATGCAGCGACCCGCAGACTGAGGATGCAGATATTGCAGGATGCTGATGTGGTTTGCTCAACGCTATCTGGTTCGGGACATGACTACATGTCCCAGCTTCCATTTGATTTTGAGACTGTAGTTATTGATGAGGCCTGCCAATGTGTAGAGCCGGCTTCGCTGATTCCACTTCGGTATAATGCCACGCAGTGTATATTGGTCGGAGGTGATTATGTCCTCCTCTATCATTATGTGTTTCCAACATTATCATTGAAGTACATGTGCGATGCTAGATCCACTTCAATTACCGCCCACGGTGCTCTCTCAAACTGCTTCACAAGCCGGATACGATCAAAGCTTATTTGTCCGTATGCAGCGGTATGCTCCGGAAGCCGTCCACCTGTTGAGGTTAGACATTCACTTCCTTACTTGCTTGTTGTACACTAATGTTCTGCAATACAGCATACAGTATCGAATGCATCCTTTCATTAGCGCCTTCCCCAGCGATGCTTTCTATGAATCTCGATTGATGGACGGGCCCAACATGGCGTCCAAAACAGCTCAGCCGTGGCATTCTGAAGATTCATTGTTCCCACCTTACGCCTTTTACCATCCTATCAATGCTCGAGAAGAGAGAGGTCGACATCACTCCTTCATTAACCGAGTCGAAGCTGGCCTGGCAGTAGCTATTTATTCAAGGCTGACCAAGACGTATCCGGAAATTGATTTTGCTTACCGAGTCGGTATCATCACGGCATATGCTGGCCAAGTAGGTGAATTGCGCAGACAGTTTCGGCAAGCGTTTCATCCTGATGTAGTCGCGACGATCGACATCAATACAGTCGATGGATTTCAAGGACAAGAGAAGGATATCATCATACTGTCTTGTGTTCGTGGTGGAATGGATGACGATCGTCAAGGTAGTGGGATTGGATTTCTCAAAGATACTCGCCGTATGAACGTGGCTTTGACACGGGCAAAGTCATCGTTATTCGTGCTCGGCAATCAGGTCGCTTTGGTTCGAGACAAGAACTGGAAGGCGCTAATCGATGACGCAAGAGCAAGAGGACATTTTACAGAGGTCAACTTCACTTACATGCGCAACTTTAGGCGGTTTAACTGCGACTGAATGCTCAAACTCTTATTCTGTGAAGGTAGGTGTCCATTGATACCTTCAACTCGGCACCCTCAGTGCGAAGCACCGCCAAAAGTCGGCCCTCCGCGAAACCTACTGTGAAAAAAGTAGCAGTCTTGCTAAATGAAGACGATGGGCAAGGGTTGATGACCCCTCAACAATTATCCCAACAATCCAAAGCACGTGGTCAGGCCGCTCAAATCGAAAGCACCCTCAAAAGAAAGACATCAACGGACCCAAATTCAGCCATAGCGGAGATCACAAAGAAAGCCCGTACTAGCGATGCCGACCATGTCGAAAAGCACCTTGATGCTGTACCGCTTTCTGCTGTAGAAGGAAATGATCCCACCTCTGACTCAACAGTGCCTTTTCAAGAGGCAAACATTTCTTCAGAGCACCTAGACAATAAACCTCGGCCCGATGCTCCAGCTACTCACCCTCCGACTGTGGGGCCGTCGAGCCATAGACCAGTAGCTCCTGTCCGCTCCCGCGCACCTACACAGCCCCCAAAGAAGGGTCCCGTGAGCTTATTCATCAAAAACAACAAGGTGTGCATTTATCCCATTCGATGAATATTGAGTGGCAATACTAATGACTTTGTAATTCAGCGACCGTCTCGCATTTCTACACCCCAAGAAGGAGCCACGGCAGATACTCGGAATATCAAACAGCGATTACAAGACGAAATGAAAGTGATTCGCAAGCCCGCGCCATGACGGTGGAGGTTCAGGTGAGAGTACTACTGCATCTTGTTATCATTGACAAACTTAGCGCTGAAGTTGTCGGTCTACCCTCAACATTTGTAGTCACACGTGTACGAGCGTGAACTATCCAAGAGGGATGAGTATTGACTTATGCTTCAGACCGCAAACCTTTAGAGACAAGAGACCACGCCAGACCGTTCGTGGATCATCGGGCGCATAGAAATGTGTTCGTTTAGGAGGCAGAGCCGAGAATTCGCAATATTTGATGACACCTGCAACAAGATACTGTAATTATCATTGAATAATTGAGATCTAGGCAAGCGGAATGGGGTGCGCATTAAAGGGATAGACAATGTTACATTGGTATTCTCTTTTCAATGAAAGAGAACTTGACAACTGGAGTAAATCTTACTCAAGGATACTTCACGTGTTGGCTTGGGAGTTTATCGTTTTGCTTCAAGCAAGACTCACAAGTACTTGTGCGGTCGGTAGACTCTAGCATTTAGGCTCGAATCTCGAATTGCTTGCTGCTCAACAGGTTTTGAGCTGAGGTCTTGAAATGAGGTTGTTGATGCAGAAATCTTGCAAAAGCCAAGCTTGGCCTTCATCTCCTTGTCGTACCCTGCGGCTACGGTACCCCTCAGTTCCTCTACTATATATGATGATCGATACCTACTGTATCTCCCTTGGTTGACTGGGTCAATTGTCTCACGGCAGTAGAGTACTTCAGAGAGTGCATAGTCTCTCAAAATCCATAACGCTCTGACTCACAAGTCCCACCGCTTCCTAGGTTTCCTTCCCGGGCATACTCGCGGTTCCCCCAACGTGGATGTGCTCAGCAGGTTACGCGTATACATACTACTGTGTTATACATAGTCCTTATGTAGCTCTCGTATGTACGTAGTTAGCTCTTTACAGTATTTATCTTACCCCATCCTCAAAAATTGACCCCATTCTCAATCCACATCCACCGATCAAGTCAAACTTGACCCCAATACCACCGCACAACTACTTGTATACCATCGGAGTCATCCTGTCTATCTAAGATGTCTTCCAAAGCTGTCTACCTGCTTGGCGGGCCAAGCAAGGTCTGTTTCCAAATATTCTTCTGCTCGCCTGATTTGCCCTTTCATATTGACTGTTGTTCAATCATTCTGGGCATGTGTCGCTTAGGGAACTCGTATGCGTCCATTGACGTTGGACATTCCGAAGCCATTGTTCCCGTTGGCTGGAAGAGCCGTCATATGGCATGGTATTCAGGCCCTTTCCAAGTTGTCAAACTTGAAGGAGGTTCTCTTGATCGGCTTCTATGAGGACTCTGTCTTAGCGCCTTTCGTCAAGCAAGCGAGCAGAGATTTCCCCTCTCTCCAAATTAGGTGAGCTCGACTTGGATGTAACCACTCTTGCTACGTTTCTCCCGAAGGCTAGATCAGCTTACGCTTAATACCATCCTCTTGCGCTGTAGATACCTGAGAGAGTACGAGGCTCTTGGAACTGCTGGCGGGCTATACCACTTCAGAGATGCGATCCTGAAGGGCTCCCCGGATCAAATCTACGTGCTCCACTCCGACATCGTGTCTTCCTTTCCGCTGGCAGAACTCAAAAACTTCCACGACCGCCACCGAGGTGTGGGCACCTTGATGGGGATCAAGGTCTCCAAGGAGATGTCGACAAAGTTTGGTAGCATCGTCACCAACCCGGAAACTGCTCAGGCGTTACATTATGTCGAGAAGCCCGAGTCTTTCCTGTCCACCACTATCAATACCGGCGTTTATCTCTTTGACAAGTCGATTTTCGACGAGATCAAAGCAGCAATGGATTTGAAAGTTAAAAAGAATGCGTGAGTAACTGTCTCCAATCGAAACGCTACACTCACACCAAACTTATAACCAACGACTGAATAAAATTGGTCATGTGAACATCCTCAGGGAGGACCCTCTCAGGCCGCAAGATGATCAGCTCCGTCTTGAACAAGAAGTTATTGCGCCACTCGCCGATAGGGGTAAGCTCTATGTGTTTGAGACAAAAACGCTTTGGAAACAGATCAAAACAGCTGGGTATATGCTTATCTTGGTCTCACAAAAAAAGTGTTTGTCTGCAATGCGCTGAGGACAGATAGTATTTTTTTCGATTCCCCAGGTCTGCTTTGCCGGCCAATGCACTTGTATTAGAATCATATAAGTCCAACAACCCCGTGCTGCTTCGCCGTCGTTCACCAACCATCATTGCTACCAAGACCACACCAGAACAGACGAAGAAGGCTGGTCCCGAGATTGTGGAACCGTGTTACATTGACGAGACCGCGGAAATTGACCCGTCTGCAAAGATCGGCCCCAACGTGTCTATTGGTGCGGGTGTCAGGATTGGTTACGGCGTTCGTATCAAGGACTCTATCATCCTAGATAACACCATCCTTGAAGTACGTTAACAATCTATCTCTGGTTTCTATCACTGGATCGGATCCCTCACCCTTGCTTGTCTTGTCCAAATAGCAAAATTGTTGCGTACTTTACTCGATTCTCAGTCAAGACAACAAGATTGGCGCATGGGCCAGGGTTGAAGGGTCTCCGATCCCAGCTGATGGATATATTGACAACAAGAAGATCTCGGTGTTGGGTGAGTTAAGCAAATTATACTCATCAAATTTCTATGCCTGCTGACCTGCCCTTTTACCATCCCCCCTTCATCATCAGCGAAAGATGTTCAAGTCAAAACCGAGGTGCATGTGCGAAACTGTATTGTGCTGCCTCACAAGACACTCACCAGGTCTTTTGCTAACGAGGTCTTACTATGAAAAACGGAATGTGGACAATGTGATTATGGGGGATAAATTGAATAGATAATTCATGAATGGACATATTAAGAATTTGTTTGTTTGACTGGTGATGTGGGGCTCCAAGGTGGTGCATTGACTTGAATTCGTCCTTTGCTATCAGTATCATAGTACAGTAAGTTGCCAGTGTAATTGAGACGCAGAATATTGCATGTGTATTTGTGCTCAATCATTTGCCCATTTAGTTTGTCACAAGAGGTATCTTCTTATCCCTCCTGGATGTATGATGATTTATTTGAAGTGGGCACTGCCATTGTGTTTGCCTTGGATGCCATCCTGCCAGGTATTCTTGCAGGCAGAATCTGAGGTTTCTGCTGAGGCAAACCAGTTAAGGCATGTAGATTACCTTGGCAGAAACTTTGGTTTCTGCCTGTAGGAATACCTCCCAAGAGAGCATCCAAGGCAATACCAGGGCAGTGAGGGTGCCCCCCCTCNNNNCCTCCCCCCCCCCAAATCAGATTTTTGCCTCCCAACTTCTCACATTTGCAATCACACACTGCCCAAAGAAATTGTTCAAACAACATCTATGTTAGCAAAACTGGACTCCCAATTGTGGCTTACTTTGTCTTAGAATGTGGCAACACAAAGGGTGCTGTTGAACTCCAATGTCCAAGAGGCATTGGCAGAGCTGGAAGAGGGGAAATCCACCACCAAAAGAAAGAGAGCTTTGATGGTGGGATGGGTGCTTAAGAAGCTGCCCTTGTCCTAGGAAATCCACAGAGATACTACTATCCACAGAGCCTTAAAGAGATCTGAAAGAATCCCAAAGAGAAAAAGAGAGAGAGATAAAACCTTGGCACTGAACACAAACACAACCCCACTGTATTCCAGGAAATCTTCAAGTCCATGTCCTTGCTGACCAGATTGTCAACAGGTTTCCAATCTCAAAAACACCACTAGAGCTCTGAATTTGACCAGAAGACTTGACATGAGGTTCCTCATTACACCTGAGTCAAACACCGGAGGCAAGATATTGCACTAAAACCACACACAAAACACCTACACCAACAGCTTCTGGATGATTTGACACAAGGTTCCTTGTTACGCCTGAGTTGACCACCAGAGGCAGGATGTTACACTAACACACACCTATACAGCTGCCAAGCTTAAATCCACATGTCTTTTAACCTTAGAGAACCTCTCGAAGACCTTCGAGTCCCCACATGAGTAGCTGAAGTCTCTTACAAGAGATCTGCACCCTTCAAAGCTTGTTTATACTTCCTCCAAAGTTGTTTAAAGTATCCGCCTAACTTTTCTGAGCCTGATGGTGTCCTGAGTTCTTGGTTGTGTTGCTAGAAGCCTGAGATCTGTCCAAAATCCACCCAAGAGTGATTTTCCTGAGGTGTTACCCTTACAAACCATCTGTAGTTTACAAGTACTAGTGTGAAGAGTGGGACCAACAAATTTTTGAGTGTTTTCTGATTAGAAAGCACCCTCAATTGAAGAGTTTCTGTGATGGTGAAACTTGGGTCTTCAATTTGATTCCCACTTTTCCAAAGATATCAAAAATTTAATCACATCCCCTACATTGTACAACATAATCAGTAACTTCTTTTGCCTTGCTATGGCCACCAAAAAAGGGATGTCCAATGTTTTTGGATATCCCTTTAAAAATGGGACTCAAACTGAAGACCCAACTTCCAGCATCACAAAAACTCCTCAATTTTCAAATTATATTGAAAACTGACAATTATTTCCATGTGGACCATGATTTTGACAAAACCTCTCAA
>AWVX01006746.1:0-13419 GCA_000500245.1 Cronartium ribicola 11-2
TATTTTTAGAGTATTTTTGTTGTGTTTCCTCCCTTCCAAGCTCTGCCAGCAGCACAGCACTGTTGGAATTCCACACCATACTCCAAATGCTTCCTAAAGAAAATCTACCTAAGTAAACCAACCCCTAGCAATCCTCTGGTATACCTCTGGTGACTGTCACATGCTTCCTTCTACCTAAATCCCTTTTTGACAACCCACTATATACCTCTTAACAGCTTTTGCGTACCACACTGTATCATTGACAAAACATACAGCATGAGATCAATGGAACCATCAAATGAGTAAAAGAAAATGTTCAAGTTTGTTGGTCTTGCCAATAAAGAGGCAATTGGCAATAATGGCTGGTTCTCAAAGGGGCATAGGAGCTTGAGCCAGGGGTGCAAATAAAACAGAGAGGTAGGTGGGCCAATCAGGGGTCATATTTGTGTTGGCAGAAGGTTGGGTCAAGAGAGGAGGGGTAGAACATCTTCCTGGGGGAATATATTGACCAAAAGAGGGAGCAGGTTATGTGAGGGGAGGATTTGAGATAGGAGGGTGGTGGTAACTTGATAAAAGAGAAGGTTGAGGAAGATGAGCAGGAGATTTGGGAGACCTCCTCTTCTAACTGCTGAACTGTATCAGTTAATGTTCCTATTGCAAACAAAACTTTGCAAGGGACAACAGAAGACATGCCAGACAATGGGCCTAAACCAAGGGGAGTGGGTAAGCCAGCAGATGAAGGTGGATTTTAAACATCTCAAAAGGAACTGCTATGAGGGGGAGCTTGATGTTCAATTCCATGAGCCAGAGCTCAATTGGAATGAGGGATTGATCGCCAGGGATCCAATGAGGTCTTTGTAAGGTGGGAGGGGAATCAAGTTAGGTGGAGGGGAGAGAGTGAGGATTGAGACAAATCAGAATCTGAGGGAGGGAGTTAGGTTGTTAGCGTGAGTATGTTGGGGGTGGAGCAGAATGAATGTAAGGGGGAGGAATTCCATCCGAGGTCATATATATATAGAGATTGGATACAAAGCACAACTCCGAGCGTATATGCTCGTATTGAAATGTCTCCGCTTGAGTCACAAGTCTTGAGAGACGAAGGCCAGCGGTAGATTTTGTCTCAACTTCAACAGGCAATGAGCCTGTCACAGCCTCTCACTGGGCTTGTGATATCTTACCACAGGGCTTTCACAGCACTTGTTCGTAAGTGCTGGTGATCGTGCGCTGACCGATCGTCCGAGTCGAAGGACGCACTGAGATGAGGAAAGCGCTGAGTGGGCTGACTGGCATCAAAGCCTGTTCCGCGAACAGATTACACAAACAGGCGGAGTCGTGAGCACATGTTGGGTCTGCGACGCGTGAGGTTGCCGGAGCCCCCAATCGCCGAGTGATCTGGCGCACGCGGAGGAAAGGACCAGTGGATAGGAGCCCCGTTCTAGGGCCGGCCGGTGAAGTGCTTGGCCACAAAACCCTTGCCTAAGTGATCACCCACAAAGATTCTCGCCTGATACGCTGGCAAGCCTTCTCTGACAAGTGGCTAAACAGAACAGCTGTATTGGGCATTCAGTTGGATACGGGCTGGTACGGGAAGTCTATGAACAAGAGATGCTAGTTACTTTAGGGGCTCTGTGTGAGCTTCCTCTTGGCGGACGATGCTGTTTTTTTCTGATTCGTGTTACAAGCGTTATTATTCCAGAGTACATTTGATGATAAGGTCCAACTGTAGGATCTACCTTAAGACGCGCGCAAAGAAAGATGGACAGACGCCCCTTTAGATCCGCCCCTCGCGGGTGTGTTCACGGATAGCATCCTTGGTAACAGGCAGCCCACTGACCCTGAACCAGATCGGATCAGCAGGTGTAGCAAGGGGATATATGGCCTTTAGCACACTTGCCATCTCCTCCAACTCGGATTCGGAGGAGACATCGAAGAGCTCCCACCATCGCTCCGGTAACTTCAGCTGGTTGTCGGCCACAGAGAGGTAGATGGAGAGCGTGGCGATGTGTGTTGGGGGATAGAGCGCTGGGAGTGGGGTGAGTAGGCTAGATAGATCGCGAGAATGATGAGAGTGGGATCTGATTGATCGGGCTGATAAACGGGTTGTATACTTACGAGTCATTGATGTATCCCCATGCTCGTTGAGAGACTTTTGCGTTCTCAGTCAAGTTCAACACTTTTAGGTAGTTCACCATGGCTGAGTACGGGTGTTGAACTTGGACATGAAATCCTAACCTTTGATTGTTTGAAGGTACAAGAGCGTAAGTTGAATGGGTAGATATCGACAGAGCATAGATATTCCTCACCGTTTTAAGATCTGCATTTCTGCCACCACTATCTCTTCTTTTCGATCATAGAACCGTGACGCAAAGTAATCCATGGGCTCGTACTCGAACTGACTGATATCGAGCCCGATCCGTTCACGCTCCCCCTCATCCAGGAATCCTCCCTCAGGCTCAGGCTCCGTAGGAGTCTGTTTAAGCTTGAGGTGTCGCGTCATGCTTGCCTTGATATCGTCTGGTAAGAGAGGGTTTGTCTTGATTCTCTCCTCAGCCTCCTTAGCCAGGCTATGGACAGCCGTAACAGAGTCAGCACGGGAACCTGCAGGAGTCCGGAATTTGGCTCGAGACCAGCTGATGAGTTGTAAGAGGTAGTCGTAGACATTGATGATATCGCGTACTCGAGCTGGTTTCTCTTCGAGCTTAGCGGCTAGGAAGAGTGAACCGGCTGAGACGTCCTATAGAGGTAAAGACGCGACAAGAGTATTAGATTGATTTTTTTTTTTCTTTGAAGGCTAAACACGCTTGTAAAACGAGGTGAGGTAAATCAAGAGATGCGGCGGACGGACGCGAATTCCAAAGTGATTGAAAGAGGTGACAAAGTAAAAGCGTTGAAAAAGTGTCGCAGCAGTGGCCATGACGATCTGTGGACTGTGAAGACAGGCTTGATCAAGATATATAAGCTGGAAACGGGTATTAAATAATGAGAGCAGGACAAACAGTTTCAGGAGTATCCCAGCTTGTTGGATCAACAGCCCGCCATCTGTGGTCAGGAGCAAAGATGAGTTTGAGTTGGTTAGGCAGAGCTAAGGTACTGACATAACCTGAGCTCTCGTTCGAGCTCGGGAGAGATCGAGTCAGCGGCCGAAGGTGTTGGTTGACCGATGGGTGCGAGTGGGTTATGGAGGATGTGAGTCTGGGCCATTGCTGTTGCAGGTTTTTGCTTGAATGGAGATGCGGCGAAGTCTGGCTCGGTGGTCGATCTGGTTCTGGTATACTTAACTAAGTCCCTCTGCTCTAAGGGCTTAGTTGGCAAGAGTCCTGCTCACTCGGAGCACTTGACACAAGTATGAAGCCACCACTCGGATCAAAGTTTCATGGGACCAAGCTTGAAAAGGCCAGGGACTATGTTCCCACCCAGCAAAAAGTAGCCAACAAGTGAGATATGTCCAATATCTTTTCTGGGCCAGCTCAATAAATGACTGAAAGTCTAGGTTTGACGCTCAAGATCATAGGGAGGGATGGAACTTCCAACAAAAACTCATCTTGAACGATTCCATTTCAACCTGTAAATGTAACGCCGGCAGACACCCAAAAGCCTTTCAACTCGGTCACATGGCGTTGATGTAAATCATCCCAGTCGCGTGTGCTTAGACGCAGATGTTTGAAAAGCGGCCAGTTTGATGCGGATAAAAAGTTTGTGAATCGGTACCCACTCATCTGAATTTAATTCGAGGTAATATAGACTTGTAAGTTTCTTGCCATCTTGGAACGCACGAAGCGAAAAGTGTTCGGTGTCTTTCCAATCAAGGCTGCTAAGCTCAGGAAGGATAAGAGGTGGTAGAGAACATAAATCGGTGATGGCGTCTTCTTTCTCGTGTTGAATGGATCTGTTTCGGGACTCGTGGAAGAAGAGAGCGGTAAAAGTAGATGCAAAAGCATTATAGAGGTAATGGATGACGGATGGAGTGACATTCTTACATTCCACGAGTTGGACTACCATGACTGGCTAAGTCCAAGTGTATGGGCACCATGACGCATCAACAAAATCGACGTTGTGAAGAAGCAGTGCACTTAGATGGCTCAGAAATGAGAATTGTGATCTTGATAAGGCTCACTGTTCTTCAGGGCCACCAAAGGGGGAGATCATAGAATATAAAAATTGAAGCTTTTTTAGTTGCCCAATGTGCTCCCCCAAGGACGTGCCTGTGTGGCATATGTGAGAGTAGCGGGACAATAAAAGATGTGATAATCCTATCAGCTGTGATGTGGGGAATGAGCAAAGAAGTAGCCCAAATTATGCATACCACTAAAGGGTCTAACATTTGCCTCATCTACTGCAACACTGAGGACGAACGGAGTGAAAACAGTGAGAGACTGATAATTCAAACATCCTTTGAGCACCATCAACACGGCTTTTAAGCAAAGCATTTCTGGGTAAGATGAACGACTTGTTTCTGAGGAATTGGTTTTTAAAGTCCAGCGCAGTGTACCAGAGCCACGGAGTTGATACTGAGAATAGGGAGATCACTGTGTGAACACGGAGTTTTATGAGGATCACAAGCCAGAGCTGTCTCCAATCCACTCGATGACCGAGCTGCTGAACAAGCAGCGCAAGGGTAACACTTCGCTCTGCATGCATTTTCATCTCTGGCGAAGTCGTGAACCATTTCGATAATTGTGTCAAGGATCTTGATATCGGCAGGTGCAAGATGAAGAGAGATGATGTTGCATTTTTCCCCTTGTTTTTTATTTGCAGCGCCTCATGTACTCAATAACAAAGTTGCACTGAAATCCTAATTAGATTGTCTTTTTTTTTCTTGAGTTTGTACCTTGTGGGCCAAGAAGTTATTCATGCTATTCCCAAGAAGAAGGAACTTTGTACCGCAATCTGAACTCTATGACTTGAGTTGATCACACACGATGCACACATCTGTGCTCACTAGGACCAACTGATTGGATTGGTCGATTTTTGATCAGGCAAGTAGAATTGTTTTAATCGAGGGGACTAGATATACATACCTGAGAAGTAGAACACAGCAAAGTATCATACCTTCACCTCATATAAACACCACAATATGATTCACATAATGTTATACAGATGCAGCAAAACCCAATGATCTGTTGGATACCTGCAGAGCCAAAGCCAACTGAATTTTCACCTAACACCCTTTCCATGGGGTGACTTGCTTTGAGCATCTCGCCAGCACGGTCTTTGTTTAAGTGTACACTCTAATGCATTTATAATACAAACCTGAATACAAATTGATAAATGTTTTTTTTTTTTTTTTTTCGCATGCACTAAAGGTGACTCTGAACAGCCACAAAACAACAGTACTCAAACATTCCAAACTCAGTGTAGCTCACAATCTCAGCGTTCACTTTCACTCTTTTTTGATCGAAATTTCAATAATTTTTTTTTTTTTTCCACCAACCACAGCCTCACGAGTCTGGAAGCTTCCACATTATCTAGTTGAGTCATTCATTCCTACGAGTTCAGTAGTGACCTTGTCACTTTCACCAGGCAGATTCAGGCTTGACACTAATTCAAGAATAAAAAAAAACCAACATCAATATATATGTTGTATGGGTCAGGATGGTAGTGACTCACAAGTCCCAAGAGTCGAATTGAAGCGTCGTCTCCTCCTTTCCGCCGAGCTCTTTCCACATCTGTTCGCGAAAAAAGTACCTCCAGTCTCCTGAATTATGGATTTAGTGAACGCCTAGGCTTGAACGGCACTCACATTCTCACTGACAAAGATACCTGAGCAGCCGCTATCGACATCAATGGTGTCGGGCGGTGACACAAATGGGCAAGCTTCCGCAAGTACACCTGTGACGGTTTTCTTATTATAGGTAACTTTTCTGAGTGCACACCATCCAAAGAGATCAGTTTCTGTTACGCCGCGGACGAAACAGATAATCAAACTTACATCTCTCGAAAGCAGTTAGAGGGAGAGGCACTGAGGTCGATTTTTTTTTGTCAAAGGCGTTGGATGTCAGTGCAGGCGCTGAGAAACTTTTACAAGGAGCAAGATGGCTCTCACCCAGTAACCCAACCCGCACTCTCATCTTTGGCCACTGGAGTCTTCGACTGGCTACCGGACCAAAGACACACTACATTCTGAGAAGCCGTGTAAGGTTCACCACACGCTCCTTTTTTTCCCCCTGTACCAGCAAAAGGTGAACTCTGAAAGTCGGAAAGTTAATTGAGTAAGCCATAAATGCGACATGATGGGAAAAAGAAATCCAGGCAGACCTTGATCTTGGGCACGATCCCCTTCTTACTGTCGCTGGCTGATAATTTTTTTCTCCAGTCAAAGCATTGACTATGAGATCCATCACCTGGCTTGGGCGCTGGAAATGTAGATGGCGTGTTGGATTCATTTCCGGAGGTCTTGTTTGTTGATAGAACAATTGAATTTGCATCATTTGTCCCAACCGTCTTGGTCTTATTAAGACCTTTTCCTCCGGGAACGAGGGATACGACACTAGTGATGAAGGTGGAAGTAAGGAGTAAGAAAGCGGTAACCTGCACCAGCTTGGATAACATTGTTTTTTTTTAAAAAAAATCTAGTAATGGAATTTAAAGATTTATTCGATGAGAAAAGATTAGGTAAGAAGTTTTTCTGAAGATTTTTTTCTTTTTGGATTCGGATGAATGACGAAAGGAGAAAGGATACGACCAAAGAGCCTCAATTTATAAGCTTTTCCTTTCTCCCCAATCGCCGCTAGATCGTTTTGAGATTTCAGTGCCTATCAACCATCATCCATGGGTTTCCTTGCAAGAAGCGAGTAGACTCGGAGACAGGCCTCGCCAAAATTGATAAAGTTACTATTCTTGTCGACTAGGTTCCAAAAATTCTCATTCTTCGAAACCGGCGTCGAGGAGAGACATTTTTCTAGTTGCTTAGGAGGTTACCAGACATCCGTTCCTCGAAGAGAGCACATCCACAGATTTCGTTCCCTCATTCGATTTCACGTGTGTACTCGCTTCATTGATGCGATGTAAGCGCTCAACTGGATATTTAATAAATCGCATAGGAGCTTCATATCCATTGCTATGGCGTTGTATGGAATTACCACTTCCGACATATCGGAGTCGGAGCTCAAGACGCGGCAGAGGTGAAACTATATGTGCGAAGAGTTTTTCGAATTCCCTGTAACGCAGAAGGATGTGCTGAAAGCTGAATTGGTAGGCGTTCGCGACGGAAAAAAGAGTGAGGGATCCCAAACAGATAACGAGGTGTGTTTCTTTGACAGGGTAGCATGTGATGAGTTCTCTCAATGTTCAACTGAGTATTTAAATAAAGGTTGTCAAAATCGCATCTTCATCGCTATGGCCTTTTATGACATCACTACTACCAAAGCCGGGGTCGGGCATCCGATTGCGGGAGTGTTCGTATCCATATTTTCCGACAAGGCGACTCTCTGATGCTTTGCAACGCAGATGGATGGGCTGAAGCTGAGCTGGTAGCCATGCGACGAGAGGAGGGGAACGTCGGTCGTCGGACGTAGGATGAGGTCGCTTTTTCTTTGGTAGGTTTGCACGCAATTATCAATGGTCACCAGTCCACAGTCTGGCCAAGTTCAATAGAGGTGGACTGTGATGTTCCTCGAGGATTCAGATGGAGGAAAGAAAACCAGAAGGTGGAGAGGGAGCACCAGTGGATAGGTATGACGTCATGTTCGATTCCGGTGCAAGACTGTCAGAAAATAGTTCCACAACCATCACCGGTCTCTGCCTCTGCGCTTTCCTCCTTCTCACCTTCACCATCGCTTTGCTCGTTGAGAGATACATACCCACAGGTCATCAGTCATCTGGTCGTGTGCGTGACTCTCCTCGGGCTTGGGTTCATATATTTAGTATATATATCCGTAACTGTAACTGGACAGTCGCAAGTCAGAAGTTCTGTCCGCAAGTTTGAGCTGATCCTAACAAGATGTCTCTACGCCACCGTCTGAAAGCCATCCTGCAAAAGTCTCCAAAGGACATCGTCATCATCACCGCCTTAAGGACCCCGATCGGTCGATCTTACAAAGGCGGACTGAAGGACACCTACCCGGAGGAACTTTTAGCCCATATCCTCTCAGCTACCAAGGCTCGACTAGAGAGCTTCGGCTTGGATGTCGGAGCCAAGGGAAATTCGAGACCGATGGTCGAGGAGATTGCAGTGGGCACAGTACTCATGGAACTGGGTGGAGCTAAGAGTGGTCGTTTGGCAGCTCTGCATGCCGGGTTAGTTTTTCAAGTATGTTTTGCCTCCTTTCGAGTCATCATATGCTCCTGATCCTGATTTCTCACCTCTCAACACTCGAGCCGCTCGATAGGTTCCCTTACCAGACGACCTTCAAGACAGTCAATCGACAATGTTCTTCATCTTTACAAGCTATCACCGACCTAGCGGCTTCCATCTCGACTGGCGCGATCAATGGCGGGATTGCAGCTGGTACTGAATCTATGACTAAAAACTACGGTACACGCGCCATTCCCGCCGATCTTTCTCCTCGTCTTCGTCAATCGCCTGTCAAGGAGGCTCGAGATTGTGTGATGCCCATGGGTCTCACTAGTGAGGCTGTTTCTGAGAAATACATCATCGATCGAGCACGTCAGGACGAGTTTGCACTTAATAGCCATTTGAAAGCTCAAGCGGCTCACGAATCTGGAAAGTTTGATGAAGAGATCGTTCCGATTGAAGTAGATTATGTTCCGATCGATAAAGCTTCAGGTGAACCACTAGAGGCTATAAGAAAACTCGTTCGACAAGATGAGGGTATTCGTCCTAGCCTTACTCTCAATCAACTTGCTACGCTCAAACCTGCCTTCAAGCCTGACGGCCACAGTACCGCTGGGAACTCATCTCAGATCAGCGACGGCGCCTCGGCAGTTACGTTGATGCGAAGAGAACTGGCTGACGAGCTAGGGCTTAAGCCTTTGGCTAAGTTCGTCGGTAGCTCAGTCGTTGGAGTCCCGCCTCATATCATGGGTGTTGGGCCTGCCTTCTCAACACCTGTCCTGCTTGACCGATTCGGCTTGACCGTAGAGGATGTTGATATATTTGAGTTGAATGAGGGTAAGTGTCTGTACGCCCTTCGTCGTGGTGTCGGTCATTTATGAGCTGACAGGGATGAATGCATCGCTCGAAATACAGCTTTTGCATCACAGGCTTTGATGACAATCGATCATCTCAAGCTCGACGAGTCAAAGGTAAACCCGAAAGGAGGAGCGATTGCCATTGGCCACCCATGTACGCTCTTTAGTCCTCATTCTCATGATCGTTTTAAATATTGAATCCGGGGTTCTGACACGAGTTTGGATTTCAGTGGGCGCAACCGGTGGACGTTTGGTAGCTTCTCTAGTCCACGAGCTTCGTCGAACTGGACAACAGATTGGAGTCGCTACACTTTGCTGCGGCACCGGTCTTGGCAAATCGTCACTTTTTGTGGCTGAATGAAGACACCCCGAAGGCCTCTTCGTTCCTTAAAAATGATATCCCCCTCATTTTGGATAGCTTCTTGAGCTTTGGCAACTCATGGTCGTATAACGACTTGGGACCTGCTCATGATGGAGCCTTTTATCTACTTGAGTTGACTTATTGATTTAAACCCTCACTGACCTATTTTTTTTTTTCGTTTGCTTTAGTCTTCACCTCTAACTGCCTCAGTTGTAAAATTGATGCTTGCAATATAAATGTTGTATGGTAGATGTCACACTCCGCAAAAATATATACATTTGCTAATCCCTGATTTCCATCGGCATTGCTGATACGTTTGTCTCGCAAGCCACCATTCGGGCTGTTTCCGGATCCAGCATGCCTTCGATGGCAGTGCGGAATGCAGTGGGCCCAGCCGTTGAGACATGTGTGTGTAAGCCGGAGTTACAGCCCACCGCCATCTCTAAGAACTACTGTAATGGTCATGAACCCAGTTTTGGATGTTTGAAAAATACCGCCCTTTATTGCAGTACAAGCAAAAAAAAAAAAAATGTGTACTCGGCCAAACGGACAAAAAAATAACCAAGGGGAACAGCTGACTTCCGAACAGTTTTTTTCTTTGCGTGGGGTTGGATGATACAAACTTGTTCTTGCTGGTAACAGTTCCTAAGTATGACTGTTCAGTGAGGAGGTCAGCTGGCCTTCATTTATGGAAACCGTCATCTATGGGGTGCTGAGGAGCTCTCAACTTTGAGGATCAACAAGCTTTCCCACACCATCTTACCAAGCGCCAACACCCCTACATAGGACCAATGAATATGAGATCCCACCAAGACATTCATGATGTATGGCTACATGCACAGGCCATCATAAGCCCAGGCTGGTGGACAGGGGGGACGGTCTTAGATTTGGTATAGTAGGGCTTTACAAATATTTCAACGCATGCAAGCTCGCTTTCCTGCTACCAAAAACAAGATAGGCACACTAACACAGTTACACAAGTTTGGGGCCTTTAGTCTAATTCGTTATGATCTTTTCGACCATTCATTCACGAAAGCTTGATGGGCATTGGAGGTCTCACCAGACTGATGCGGGTGTGAGACTGATTTAAGAAGAAGAAGAAAAGATAAAAAAAAAACATGAGTTTCAAATTATTTAGCTAGTCGAAGATGAAATCGTAACTCAACAAGTCCCAAGCTTCGAGTTCGATCGAAGTCGTGCCCGTTACACCAAGCTCATTCATCATCTGCTCTCGAAGGAATTCCTTTTTAGTATCATTCAAAAATTATTGACTAAAGATGAAGTGAAGTGATGTCTCAACTCTATGGGGAAAACTTACATTCTCGCTGATGTAAATACCTGAGCACCCACTCGAGACATCAATGGTCTTTGGAGAAACTACCAACGGACAAGCCTCCGTAAGTATACCGACCACGGTTTTATTGTTGTATTGTACCCAGCTGTGCGTATATACAAAACAACTTGCTCAGTTTTTTTTTTTTTGGTACTGATAATTAAGAAGTTGACTTACATCTTTTGGAAGCAGTTACTGGAAGAAGCTCTGATATTGAAAGATATTCAGGATCATAAGATTAGTAAAGAGGTAAAGTAACAAGAACAGAAAAAAAAAACTTCCTCACCCAGTTACCCAACCTGGGGTTGTGTCATTAGTTACTAGAGTTTGAGACTGGCTACCGCTCCAAAGACATACCACGTTTTGAGAAATCGTGTAAGGTACACCACAAGCCTATTTTTGTGTACACAATCATAAAAAATCCTTAGACTGGGAAGAAAAGGGAAATGCCTATGTGAAAAATGTTAAGGGATGAGCGGACCTACACCGATGCTTGTGCCTGAGCCAGTAAAGGTCATAGTCTGAAACAGGAGAGAGATTGATTCAGTGGGCGGCCATACATTGAAGCGCGATAAGAGGAGAAAAGGCTTGACACACACACCTGAATTGTTGGCACGATTCCTTTCCCAATGCTTGGTGATCCTGATCTCCACTGATTACACTGGCTATGAGGTCCCGATGGCGAAGCAGGAGCAGGGAACACAGCCTTAACGCGGGTAAGGCTGGAAACCAAGATTAGACAAGACACTGCCTGGAACAGCTTGAACCACATTTTTATATTATGATCTAATATTTGACTCTGATGAATAGTTTAAGGTACGGTATGTGTAGTGAGCGAGAGGTAGAATGTAAAGTTTTTTGATTATAGAGCAGGGAAGAAGAAAAGCCATAAATGTTCTTGGAATTTGATTTATTTATTTTATATAAATGATAAGATTTGATTTTTTTTGTGTGTGTTCAAAACTTATTAATAAATCGCCTTCGAGACCGATGTCGAAAAAAAGAAAAAATCATTTCCGTACTATTGAAGACGAATTCATTGTGAGATAGAAGTCCATATAAATCGTCAACAAAGACATATTGTACCTGATCCCGACGTAGTGTATCCCACAACGGTTGTCGGAGAACCGACCTATATATCGGTTCGATTGTCTCAAGGTTTCTGAGGATGGTCATGAGGCCACAGAGGTTGTTGACTGGTATATCATACACTACGGCAAGGTTTCCCTTGGTGGGGATAATTTTTAAAATATTTAGGTTGGGTTTGGCCCCACGAGGTTTGGAACACATCCCAGGGACCTCCCGACCCTGTGAAGATTCGAGGATCCGAACATTGGATCACCGGATATTAGCCGGCTAAGTCCCACCGCAGTTATTTTATTTTTATTTTTATTTAACGTGTTTTTGCCATTGCATATCACACTATACACCTATTATACATTTAAGACTACTCTACACGCTACCAGGTCGTAGTCTACTCTATGACATTTGATGACTAAGTTCAACGGACCAATTAGAGATTAAGAGATCATTACCTACACCCCTTTTCTTCCCTTTATTTTAGTGACTTTTTTGATAACTTCTTTTGAAGTTGCTTTGAAACCCTTTACAGGTATATCCCAAAGATTTGACTTTGACTTTCTTCAGCCAAAGCCCGCAGAGCTGAGATTCTCATTTCACACCCCCTGCCTGCTCCCTAACCTAGACTCAGCCGGTTTCACAGGGAGAAACAGGCAGTTGAAATTGGAGTGGAGGTATGAGAGACCCAAGATGCCTAACTTAGAATTGGAAGAGAATTTTTGACTGCTATAGCTTGAACACGCACCAGTGAGCAGCACTGAAGTCCTATTTCATACCCCCCTTCTGTTCCCTAACCTAGACTCAACCGGTTTCATGGGGAAGACAGATGGTTGAAACTGGGGTAGAGTGATAAGATACTTGAGTTACTAGCACTAGATTTAGAGTTACACTATGCATCGTATGAAAACACAGATTTTGGAGTCAATGCTATTGCAAGGGAACCCTATTTGGGAGGGGGTCAGCTCTGCTTTCTCTATCTCTTCTTGGACCTTGTCTCGTCGTTATCTTATGTCTTTCAACTGACCCTTCGCGGGTTTCGTCTGTATTGAAGTAACTTTTGAACAATTTAAAATGTTTTGTATCATAAATAAAAGATGAAAGTAAAGGGAATACCCCCAGAGTGTCTAATAGTTTATCAACCCTCCACCAATTAACTTTTAATCCTTCTTTCCTGATTGCATCTCTAAACTTCTTTCTTTGACTTCTATGTCTTTTGCAATATAATAGAAAATGTCTAGTATCCTCTAATTTATGACATGTTTCACAGTATGGAGATCCTACTATCTTCCTCTTCACCTGTGTCATACAGATCCTTCAGTGAAACACCGAAAAAAAGTAATTACAGTATCCTCGGTCTTTTACCAATAAGATCGGTGCAGATTGGCAGCACGGTCCAGCCTGATCTAGTYRGCCCCTCAAACAAGTTCGACAAAGTTTTTCACTTCCAGAAAAGCTTTCTGATCATGACCAACAGCATTCAAAGCTGATCCACAGACATCTAAATGAATATGGGTAACTTGGAATTCACCCATTCTCGGGCAAAAGAACTCCAGCTGAACCAAGGAGCTAAGACCGA
>KI565975.1:0-10493 GCA_000500245.1 Cronartium ribicola 11-2
GTCCTCCGCCAAATCCTCGACCGCCGCTGCCGCCACCACCACCACTTCCGCCTCGGAATCCTCCTCCTCCTCTTGATGGACCACCACGGGAAAAGCCACGGGAACCACCTGCACCGCCCCCGCGTGAGAAGCCACGACCACCGCCTCTTGGAGCGCCCCGGCTTCCACCCCTTGGCCCGCCCCTGGGCCCACCTCTTCCACCGCCTCTGCCACCACCCCTACCGCCTCCGCCTCGCTTGGGAACTAGTCAGAGACATTGGGAATAAACCTCTCAGTGATGATCAAAGCTCGTGAAGAAGGCATGTTGAAATGCAGTTGACAAAATAGACAAAAGTTGCTGACTCTTTTCTCCAGGTGGCTTGGGCAAGAAGCGCTCGATGGGAAGGATCTTATCCCCACCAATGAAGACCTTGTCGCCAGGGTTGAAGGAGCTGGCGATCATCCCGTCGGCCATCTTGATGGTGAAGTAAAAGTCATTGATCGGTCCCAAAATCTCGTCTACCTTGCCGATTGAAGATTTGTTGGCGAGGTAGATGGGGGCATTGAAATAGGGAACCTGTGAGGAAGCCGAGACCACGCAAAGAAGGCGAAGTAGGTAAGAGACTGCCAAATTCAGCATGGTATCAACCAAGAACCGTCGTGGCTGAGTGGAAGGGCTCGCCTTGGTCGTGCTGGTCGATGAACAAAGCAGCTCGCCTTCTACTGCATGAATACATGTGCCCATCTCTGTGATAAGATAGATTGGTCGAGAATCAAACCAGAATCAGCTTGAGTTTGCCGTAGGCTTTCGTATCTAGCATCACTTCATCTGTTTTCTCTGAACCAGTAGGGACGGCTAAAAAGGCCGAAATGTAACTCCGTATAGTCGAAAGCCATAGACGAACCTAAAACTTCAGCTGGTGGTCCATTGTCAAATCCCCCTCCGAAACCTCCCCTCCCACCTCGAAAACTACCCCCACCCCGACCCCTTGGTGCGCCATATCCCCTACCACCTCGATCACCGCCCCCGCCTCGGTATCCTCCTCTTCCTGACATATTCGAAGCTTACAGACGACAATTTGTGGTTCGGGAAGGGTAGAAAATAAATGTCTTTAAGAAGCAATTTTTCCAATTGAGGTTGAAGAAGTTCGGTTCAGTAATTACGAGGGCTTGACAAGCTATTGACGAGATGGTAGATCAGAATTGTTGTCGGACCGTAAAGTTTCGGTGGCTTGGCGTGAGCGCTTGAAGTCTGTCTGCCTTTATCAAAGGGAATTTTCTTGGTCAGATATTGCAAAGATAAAGATGAAACCCGTCAACCAGGAACCGAACACTCACTCGTAAAATTTTTGATAGTGTTGGCCAAATTGCTTATGGGGGTGTGTTCCAGCGCTGAAAAAAAAATCTGGCGTGGTGTTACAGTATAAACATATGCTGCCCTGTCGCCAGCCCACAACCGGGTTCACGGCAGCGAAGTGGTCGCAGCTACATACATTTACACACAACTTACAGTATATCACAGTCTGCTCGACGTTGAGGTGCTGGCGCAGATGTGTGCAGATGTGTGCCGCACCCTGCGCCCAAGAACAGCGGGTTGCAAGGACCAAAAAGCCTGACACGAAGTCCCACCAGGTCAGAGAGCTAGACCAATCTCTACAAGCTCTTGTCCCAGTTAGCCTTGTACTCTGATGTGGTTGCGCTGGGTCTGATGTTTCTGATGAACTCGACCCCAATCAGTCCAAATCAGTAATGAAACAGTAACGAGAAACAATATCTGAGCTTACTCCAATTTTGACCGAACCCCCCAAGGTGTTGAGTCACAATCAGGTAGTGTAATCTAATTTTCTGGCAAATCAAAAAAATCACATCAACAGGTTCACTGGGGGTGTGAGGGGCAGAACCTGGAAAACCCCACTGCAGGTGTAGAACAAAACTTGACCACTTTGTTTGGATTTTTTTGACTCATTGCCAGGCCATCCAACAGCGCATAACATTATTATCAAAAGTATAGTAGTGCCTGCTATGTGCCTGGCTTTCAGCGGAATAAATTTTGAATCCTGTAGCACCAATAGCTGTTGGAATGTTTTGATGTAAAGGTTCAGAGATCAAAAGTCAAAGCATGGCTTGCAACCCCAAATTTTTTTACTGGAGGTCACAAGAAGCGGAGATGACAAAGTTGGCAAGCACCTTATGAAACAGACTTTTCAATAACCCAACTAAGCAGGATAACCGCTAATTTTGATGTATGTTTTTAGTATTTTCTTTTTACAAGCATAATCTTCTACATAATGCAAAGCATTGAATAACAGGTTTTAAAAGATTCAAAAGATCATCCCAGTATTTTCTAAGTCAGAGGTTACTCCCAGTATTGCAGTTTGTATGAAATTAGATACATCTGTCCCTAGCCATGTGTCGAGGCAATCATTTTGTAAAAAGTGAAAGAGGTGAATACTAAGAAAGGTATTCAAGTTGTACAATATCTCACACACATGCCAATCGTATTGTCACATGTGCTGCTGTGATTCAGATGGAGGTTAAAGCTTTCACATACTGTTTTATCCAAATCTATGTATCTGTAGGAAATTTGAGGGGACATTAACATTGAAAGGGAGAAGTCATGTTTTGTAAGTAAAGAAGTGGTAATGTTGTCAAAAGTACAAGATTAAAACATTCGCATTTGGACATGCAATACTCAACAAACATGGTATCTTCATTCAACAAGTTTGACTATCAACTTGCCAGTCGTCTTTCGTGAGGCTAAGGGTATAACCGGTCATTGATAGATGCAGATGTAAGTAGAAACAACTTAATCTAGTATCAATTTATTCAGAACTTACCGATATCAGAATGTGCTTCCCGCACGCCAGACTCGCTGAAACGATACCCTTCGTTCTTGTAGTAGCTGGGACGGACGATCCCCTTTGCAATCAATTTGAAAAGCTCCGAGGTGTAGTGTTGCCATTCTTCGGGAGTATGGATATATCTGTACCAAAACACGTGCTCGTTTCCTTCGCATGAATGTCGTAGCTTATACGAACAAATGCATCCACTTACTGATCTAGACTCGGGCGGCATACTGAATAAAGGTTTTGGTAAAGAAAAGTTTTAAAGGAACACAGGGATCAAAGGCATGTTGTAAGACACATACATTTCAGGTTTTTGGCCATCAGCTTCAGGGCAGAGAAGCTCGGTGGTGGTCCACTTGCGTTCCCTACAACCACAATAGTGCCTTTGCTGCACTCGCCCGAAAATCCAAACCGAAAGATATAGAGGAGGATCAACGTATGAGCGCACCGCTCCACAGAGGAATTTTTTTAGCGACGACCACACATACCGTTTGACCACCTCAAAGTTACTCTCCCAAGTCTCCTTTGGAAGCAAAGAGGGNGGGGGGGACGACCACGGATCAGCTGGAAGACCTATGTCGTATTCACCGAAGTAATTTTTTTTGGTCGTACTGACCTTACCAACACCATCAAACACAGCGGCTACACCTTCATATCTGGGAGTCAGCTTCTTGATATCGGATATCACCTCATTGACGTCTCTGTTAGCATAGAGAACAACATGCTCTGCACCATTGGCCTTTGCCAGGCAAGCTTTCTCTTCAGTAGAGGTAGTGCCTATGACATGGGCTCCGATGTTTGAAAGGCTGCGTGAGCAATATAACATTTCCACTGTCTGTTAGGCGCATGGTATGCAAACGCACATTACGATCGGTCTCTAACTTACATTTGGCAAAGTAGAGTTCCCAGACCCCCAGCTGCTGCATGTACCAAGATGTATTCTCCCTTCTGGACCTTGTGGGCCTCGTTGACAATTGTCAGCGCTGAATAAGGGGAAAATGCCATTATCTAATGCTATGGATACCAGAATTATGAGGGCTAGCGTACCTGTCAAGCCTTGTAAGCATAACGCAGAAGCTTCCTTCCTGGACACCGAATTTGGAATCTTCCAGGCTTTGAGATAACTACAACAGGTATATTGTTGCAGGCCGCCGCCACGGAAGTATGTGGTGACTTGATCCCCGAGAGCGAAACCGGTGACTTTAGCCCCCAATTGGACCACTATCCCAGCAGGTTCGTTTCCGAGCGTAAATGGGAGTGATACTGGGTAAAGGCCAGATCGAAAGTATGTCTTTGCGAGATCGGGTGGATAAAAGGGTCATGAGCATTCAACACAGTGCACACGGTGCGACTGTGATGTGTTGTTGGTCTTAGTGACCTACATCTATGAAATTGATCTGCCAGTCTCGATGAGTGCTTCATTCATTGAAACCAGAATATTTTTGCATCAAAGTGGATCAGGCAGACATACCCCACACCATTCGACCTTGATCAAGATTTCATCATCCGCGAGTCGAGGTACTGGTATCTTCTTCAGCTCGATAACCTCGGGTCCACCCGTCTGAGAAAACTGAATCGCTAGCTGCTCTTCAGGAATCGATATGTTGGACATGGTTCAGCTATGTGGTTGGAATCTTTTGGAGTGTTGGATTAAGTTATTCCCTTTAATCTCCAGTCAGTGTGAGTGGTCACTGTCTTGACTTGAAGACTTCATATGACGTCATCGGTGATACATTACCGAGATCCGGTCCCGGAATGCGGGTCCGGGTGCTACCAAATCGGTCCGATTGTCAAACTAACTTCCTTTCTCTGAGACTTGATCAACTGACTTGAGTCATTCCCGGCATTCGATACACCATCAGCATCCCACCAAATGACTTCCGAAAGAAGTCTAGAATGGCTGAAGGAGGAATGGCTACGACTCGAGTGAGGTTGAAGATAACTTTCTGGCCCCGGTTTCAACATTGAAAAGTCGAGACTGACTGAGTTTGATGGATTGTCTTCCACTTTACTGGTCGGATCAGTCGAGTGCGTCATTGACATTTAAAGTGGCGTCAGGAAAAATCCTGTGCTAATACTCTTGAAATTATACTAACCGCTGCATGTCATTCAAATTCCTGGTGTTATTTCTTAGAATCTTACGACACGAGCACAAATTGAGGACTTATGGGCCAAGGGGAACACGCAAGAGCTGAAAGAACGGCTCTCGAAGCGCATTAGTTTTGGCACGGCTGGTAGGTCTTTTTCGGATGGTTCATCATGTATCTCTTTGACCAGTTGGCCGATCAAATTCATGTCATCAATCTTGTGTCGACCAGGTCTTCGTGCCGAGATGTGTGCTGGCTTCGCTCGAATAAACGATCTTACCGTCATCCAAGCAACCCAAGGTGAGCGAACCCACCTGATTTCGTCGGAGCGCAGGTTGAAATCTTATAAACTTTACCGGGCGTTTCGCATTTCGCAGGGCTTGCTGCGTATCTTTTGCAGAACATTCCTGATGTCAAGACAAGAGGTGTCGTAATCGGCCATGACCATCGACACAATTCCCAGCGCTTTGCTCATTTGACAGCAGTCGCATTTATCAGACGTGAAATCAAGTGCTATTTGCTAAGGGGTATTGTAGCCACCCCTATTGTGGTAAGAAACACCCTTAAGCCACCGCGACATCGAGCATCTTGATATGCGGCTTCGACCTCATCTTTACGCTTCTTGCCGTCTTTCAGCCTTTCGGAACCAAGTTTCTTGGCGCAGCGGCTGGGGTAATGGTCACGGCCTCTCATAATCCAGCTTCGGACAATGGCTACAAACTGTAAGCCCATACGTTGTCTACACATCTAAGCCACAGGTGCTCAAGGTGTTGACGATGGAAATCAAGCTACTACTCCAACGCTGTCCAGATCATTCCGCCTCACGACACAGGAATCGCTGCTGCCATCGAGCAGAATCTCGAGGTAGATGCAGAAGCATGGGATGTTGATCTCGTGACGCGCTCAGAGGACACGCTTTGTATCAATCGTACGGAAGAAATTAAAGAAGAGTACCTCAAACTTGTGGCCACTTTGACTAAGCGAAGCAGGTACGCGTTCCTGTAGATCTCCGGTACTTCTCTTGTGCCTTGAATTTGCTAAATTCTCAACTGTTGATGGAATAATCGATACAGAATCTTGAACGCAAACACCCCAATAACATTTATTTATACTCCGATGCATGGTGTTGGCTTGCCCTTTGTGACCAAAGCCTTCACCGAAGCCTATGGATTTCCTCAGCACTCGTTAATCTCTGTACCTCAGCAGTCACAACCCGATCCAGACTTTCCGAGTGTGAAGTTTCCGAACCCAGAGGAAAAGGGTGCATTAGATCTAGCGATGAGATTAGGAGAAGAAATGTACTCACAGGATCCCACCAAGAAAATTGTCTTACTGGCAAACGATCCCGACGCCGATAGGTTCTGTGCGGGTGAATGGCTGGGGTGCGTGTTCAATCTGTCTTACCTCAGGTACGAAGAGCTCTTATCTCGATATGTGATTGACATACAACCCTCGATTCGCACAAGGTCAAAGTGGCACGTGTTTTCGGGCGATGAGATTGGCAGTATTTTAGGGGTCTGGTCTCTTGAACAGTACAAAAGGTCCGGACAGCCATTGTGTGGGTAAATTCAACTTTCGACTGCCCCATCTACTTCGCGGCATGAAATTTGACCATAATGGCTGTTGGTGGAGGTTTTGAAACATCTAGCCAAACTGGCTATGCTTGCCTCAACCCCATCTTCAAAGTTGTTAGCTGCCGTCGCAGCCAAAGAAGGCTTCAAGTTCAAGGAGACATTGACCGGCTTCAAGTTTTTGGGAAATGCGGCGCTCGAACTGGAAAAAGAATCCTACACGGTACCATTTGCTTATGAAGAAGCCTTGGGTTACATGTGTGGAACTCAGCTACGTGATAAAGATGGAATCACAGCTTTGACCTTATGGGCTGAACTGACTTCAGAGCTAGCGGAGAAAGGTATTTCACTGGTTGAATATCTAGGAAGCATTTACCAGCGGTTCGTTTTCTCTGTGTTTTGAACGACTTGAAATGTGAAAGTGATTCCAAGCTTGAACGTGTTTTTGTCTTCTTCCAGGTATGGCTATTTTGCAACCAACAACGGATATTTTGCTTGTCAGGACGCTTCAAAAGTTGACCAGGCTTTCCACCGCTTACGCTTTGGCGAGACTAAAGTAAGTCTCTGACATACCTTGATAAAATATTCCAAGCTCCGCGTAGACAGCTGACACTGTATAATCGTCTTCGCCTGATCAGGCAAGTGTAGATCTGAAACAGAGAGAGTCTTTTCTTCAAGCCATACAGTTCCCTAAGACTTTGGCATCTTACCCTATCGAGAGTATTAGAGATTTGACAATCGGATACGACAACTCTCGTCCCCCCAATTTCATGCCAGATTTACCCACATCTGCTGGGTCACAGATGATTACCTTTACTATCGGTGGCGAAGGTGGGCAAGTCATTGCCACCCTCAGGACCAGTGGGACAGAGACATGGAAGCTCAAATACTATGTTGAAGGATCTGCTTCCCATCAAGATCTGGCATTGGGAAAAGTCAATCAGGTCGTGGAGGCACTGAGAGATGAATGGGGCCTTGGGCAACTATAATTTTGTTCTCATGGTTGGCTCCTTATGCTCCGCATCTTACTGTACATTGTTGGCTGCTATTTGAGATTGTTCCTATTTTATGTTTGTTACTTTTCCTCAGTTTGATTCGCAGTAGACGATTGTCTTGGAAACCAAGACCATATGCCTTTGGAAATACAATGATGAACCAATTGCTCCATTTGTCGTAGCGAGAAAGTACGACAAATTGGGCGAGTCTCTTTGAGAATCACGTAGGGATTGCGTGTGACGATTAGTATGCTTAGAAGCCTCAACTGTAAGCTAGATCACAGATTGCCCAGGTCTTTGGCCCTCATGAATAATGATGGTCTAAATTTCCCTGACTTTCTTGAGGTTAGACACGAGTGGTTCCGGACCAATTCATTCCTAGAACATCACCATGCTCAAAAGGTTGATTTTTGCGCGTTTTAAGCCATGTAAAATCACTTTCTTTTTGACGCGCACATATAAGTAAGACAAGCAAACAAGATTCTATATCTAATTGATAATCTTCCTCCTCCACCTGTGTGCTATTCCTATTTCTTTTTGTTTTTCGCAATCTTAGCAGAGCCAGTTCAGTTTCAAATCTCTGGATGGAGTGAGGCTCTACTATACCAGAAATGACCGGTCGGAGGCGCTGAGGGGGCCAGATCCAATTCTCCTGCTGAGTAATGTTAGATGAGGTAATACAGAAGCGCCGCGTCGAGATGGCAAAAAATCAGACGCTGCGGTGTCATACTTTTGTACCCTAAAGCCATTGAATGGCGGTTGTTGTAGAAATATAGCTGAGCACAAATGTATGTCAATTTGTCTCGAGTGTTGGAGGTTGAGAGCCATTGATGGTGACGACCTTGGTAAGTGTGCTTAGCTTTTTCCAATGTAGAGCTTCTATATAAGACATTCAATAGGTTAACTTACACATTGAAAGCTTTTTTGATTTGGATTGATGACTTACACTATTAATCAAGATGGCAACAAATCGTCCAATCTCCGGTGGGTTTTTGGCGCTTATCAGTCCCACTCAATAGAGCTCAGTCATGCTGATGTCGAGTTCGGAAGAGGTGTTCTTGTGAAGATGAGTTATATTCACTGGAACACTTATGTTCCACCAATGCAACCGAGCAATGGTTTGCTCTAAACCCTCGTTGCCCCGCACTAACACTGATACAATCTTGCTACCAGGGTTGAGAAGACCGCTGATAGCCATGCGAGACGCTGATCACTTCAATCGTCCCGTCGTCAATTGGTTCAAGAAGACTGGCTGCAGCATGTGATTCCTGTGTCAAACTGGTGGCGATGTGTAGGCTTGTCTTGTGAGGGTCTGTCGTGTGAACGTGATTGTACACAACTTTATACTGCTTCAAGACCAAAGTGGATAGTGTAGAGTCTTCCATAGCGTTGTCATCTTCAGAGGTTGATGGAAAGGTAGGTGGTACTTTAGAACTTGGGACTTCTTGCATTCCAGCTACTCAAGAAGAGCATCAGCTTGCTGCTTTGTGATTGCTAAGATCGAATCAATTTGTGCGTTGGTCGGGAAGACGTAGAAGTCGGCAAGGCACCATCAACATATTTGCATTCCACGGAGGCATACTACGTACCATAGAATGCCTACATGCAATGCTATAGACCAATTTCCAAGGCCACCTTGGGAAATTGGCCCATTGCATTGCACTTGGGCAGGTTATGTCACATAGCAATCTTCATGCAATGCAAGTATGTTGGAAGTGAGGACTTCCGGATTGTTGAGAGCCTCCTCTTCAACCAAGAAGTGATAAAAAAACTGAGTAGCCGCAACGTTTAGTCAACACATGCTTGATCTTTGGGACTTTGAAGTTAGTGCTGAGTGACATACCTGAATGGAGGTGTTCAGACTTGGGCATAGCAACCTTATTGGTCATACTTTTCTTCATCACAGTGAATATTTTTGGCATAAGTTGAAGAGCTCCCAAAATTGTGAACTATGGGAGGAGAATCCTCATCCACCCAAAGATGTGCCCACAGGCCTCTGTCCTGTGTTTCCAAGGACAAGGGGGGTTGATTAAGAAACAATTCTCAATGTGAGATGAACAATTTGAGAAAGGAGAGAACTAAATGTTCAAAGGTCTTATGTCTCTGTGGCAAGATGTAAGTCTTTTCGATACTCATCAGATGTCCAGTATTGACTTCTTGCTCCTTAAGGTATGTACTCCATCAACATACAAAACACAGCGCCGTTTGACTGCTTTGCAAGCGATCAGCATGTGTCACTGTTTTTGACAGCTGCGAGTCAATGAGCTCCCCAACTATAACCAAATAAAGTGCAAGTCCTTGGCCTTCTGGTTTGCTGAGCAAGAGTCTGAGTGTATTGTTGTTGAACATGCAATACGCTTGGCCATCATCTTGTTGATTGATGTCAAAGATATTTTTCTTGTATAAGCAGGAGTCAGTGGTTTGAACAATCAGAACCAGATGCCCAAAGTTGATGTGGAATTGCCCAAAAGACGGCCATTACACACCAGAAAGGAGTTGATTAATGTCTTCCTGGCAAGCGTCTTTTAGATCCTGTACCATGACAAGCGACCTTGGTGGGGTACCAAAGAGTGGAATCTTGATATAGATTTGGAATGGAGTGTTTGAGTACTCAAGGAATGTCCGTGCCAATACCACCATGGCCTTGAGAGTGGCAAGTTCCATAGGGCACCATCTGAGCCAATGGATAAGCTATTCAGACCAGATTTGCATGCATTTTTAAGGATGGTTTCATGGAGAGCCTGGATGTTGCTAGCTTTGTTTTTCTGTTGAATTTCTAGTGAAGCAACTACATAGGTTGGCACCCCAGGTAGAGGAACCTAAACTGTATATGCATAAATCTGAAATGGTCAAACTGAGTCAGATGTGTACATGGGAAGGAAAAGGTGACCATAATGAGTGTACTTCACTGACTTTCAATGCCAGCTGCTTCTTGTCAAAGGACCTCTAGAACCACATGCCAGTCTTGCCTTTGCCCTGTTCCTTGTGTGCGTCCTGGTTTTTTTTTTTTTTTTT
>AWVX01006777.1:0-11868 GCA_000500245.1 Cronartium ribicola 11-2
GCTGTCACGCAATTTCTTCCTGGTTCATTCGAGTGAACCAGGAAGACCGTAGGTCTGCGAAGAATCTCGAGTCCACCCAGGGGAGCGATTTGGGAAATGGACAACAATTTCCGGTTTGACTGTATCCAGAGCAGTGATACAGGTACACTCTGTACACTGCTCTGGATAGTTCAACAGGTAGTCCAGAGGTGTGTCAGTGGCATTGAACGAGGCCCTTAAGGAAACTACCGAAGACATACATGCGTATACAGGTGTCTCCATCTTCTGCGACAACCAAGCGCCGATACACCTGGTAAACGACCCACCGAGCTACAGATCAGGGCAGTACCTGGCTACAGCAATCCGAGAAGTTACGAAGAATCTTCCCCACGACTTCAGGATCCGTTTCTTCTGGAGTCCCGGACATGAATCTATCGAACTCGACGAGCAAGCCAATGCCGCAGCAAAGGAGGCAGCGGAGGAACAAGAAGACACGATGAACTTGAAGTCAAGCCTTGGAAAGATCTTGCAAAAGATCAGGGCTCACTTCCATATCAGGAAATATAACTTTAATCTGGGACGTCCTCTCTTCACCTCTACACCTAAAAAGATAGCTGATGCACTCTCCTCTTTAGAAAAGGGTCATGCTGCGGTCATTTTCCAGCTTAGGTCGAACCACAACTCCCTCAACGCTTACCTGTATCGATTCCACCTTGCCGACTCGGACTTATGCGCAATGTGCAAGGTACCGGAAACTACGACACATTTCCTGTTACATTGCAAGAGGTTCACCACACACCGCCAGAACTTCAGGCACAGGGTCAAGAAGGAGAAAATTAAGATTAATCTATACTCAGTGAAAGCCTTACTAGACACCCCAAAAATCTTCCAACTATTAGCTGATTTTGTACTTCACACCAAGCGTTTTGTCTTTTTCGTGTCCTATTTACCACCTCTCGAGTAAATCTTACACCAAACAATTTGTACTTAAATCCCATTTTTAGTCTCCTCGCGATTGATCCTTTCTATTCTGTTTTCACTTTTCCTTGTCTCACACTGACATACTCCCGGCTCACACACACGGAATACTTTTAGTTAGCTACATTTTGTATTCTTATCCTTTTTGTTTCATCTATGACTGGCACTTGTCTATTTGTATAGGCCGTCGTCAACTTAGTAGGCCACTAAGTGTGTAATGTATGCGAAACCGCACTTAAAAAAAAAAAAAAAAACCTCAGCCTAAGCCTAAGTCTAATCCACCTTTAAGCATAACTCGGGTAGAGGCGTTATAACTTATTATGTACATACTTACAGTACCGCACGGTCTCGAATATCGAGAGACGGACGGATCGGAAGGAATGAAGCCACCGTACGGTTCTGTAAATACGTCATGGCGCGAAGTGGATGCTCGATCGATTTCATTTCACTTCTTTCCTCTTTACCTTCTCCTCCAGTGCTCCACGGACTACTGCTCCCACCCTGCAACCCAACAAATGGTTCCCTTTGTTTCCTCTGCGTCGAATGTTTCACTTGGCCGTCCTCCTCACTCTTTTTTACATACTCGACATGTTAAAGCCCAGCTTTAGCCGGTCACTTAAAGTTGTACATAGGCCTCCGGCCATCCCTCGCAGCGAGACATGCTAGGCTCCTCTTATGTTACCTGTCTCTTCATTAGCCTCCAATTTGCGTAACGACGAATTAAGACTCGAGACTGCGGCTCTGGTCGATTTTTTTGATTTTTTTTTTCGCCAACACTTAGCCTCACAGAAAAGTACCCAAATGGTCCAAACCAACACCGGTCTGTTACATAAGGACACGAATTCCGTGGCGGCAAGATGGCGCCGCCTTGCAATGTTGGGTGCATGGCGGCGATGTGCGCCCTCCTCCGAGTTTTCAGAGGAGCACTGTGGCTTGTGGGGGCGTGATTTGAGTGACTTGAAGTGAGTAAGGCGATGGAGCCTCGAGAACGGGAGCTGATTCGATTTCAAACGAGTCCAACTCCAGCCTGATCGAATGCCATGGTACATATTCCATGAAGAACTCCACTTGATACGGTCAATCGCCCCCACAGCTCAAGACTCCGTGCGCTGAGTATCAAAATACAAAGCTGTTTTGGTACTTTTCCACCCGGATCTGCTGTTTTGGAAAAAGCTTGGACCTGTTTGGACCCATCTCTTTCAGGTTGATTGGTGGGAACGCTTGTCCCCTCTTCGTTTTTCCAATACCAAGTTTCCCTATTTCATGATAATTTCTCGTTTTATTTTATTCCCTCTTCCACTACCCTTTTTTCGAACTGGCTGCGAAGGGAAAGAAGTCGACCAGATCCGAGCGAGTGTTGGGGACTGACCGGTAAGCTTGTTATTTATCCCGTAGCCTCCTCAGTCGCAATCCCTTTGTTTTCTGGCGTCTTACCTGACTTGATTTTACGGCTGCAGGTTTTGCGGGTTACGTTTCTTTCAATTCAGAGCCGTTCGGGCTGTGTCATCTACTACCTCTGCTTCTCCATATAACCCGCCAAGGTCGAGGTCGTCGCATAACATGTACCATTCTATACTCGCTAAACCGAACGATGGCCATAAGGAGTCGCCGTCTTCCAAACACCAACCCGGCTCTCCGCCTAGCTCAGCAACTACTCGCGTGCCGAAACGACTAACTCTCGAGACAAGCTCTCAGGTTCGTCCAGAAGGATCCTTTGCATCAGCGGTCTACATCTATTTTGCACTGCCATCGGCTGATCTCTCTAACTTGCATACCCTATCGGGACGGTCATCTGGCTTGTCCACAGCCATGTCCTCGAGACGGCATTGAAAATCATTCTCTTGTCAACTCTTTTCCTGCTCTTCGAACTGAGGCACGAACTAGCTCATCTTCCCACACACGTCGGAACCCTACAACGCTATTAACACTTGCGTTTAAGGATAGTGAGGCTGCCGCATGGCCGAAACTCACCCCTACTTCTCCCTCAAGCTCTCCGAGTAATGTTGAGAACATACGCCCAAGCTCGATATCCTTCAAGGCCCGCGCTCCAGGTCATATCGAAGCAGCTCAAGCGACCAAACCTGCATCTGCGTCTAGGTCAAACACAGCTCGTGAACTTCGACTCACATCTAGCATACGGAGCGCCATGCTTTCAGCGGACGACCTTATAGCCACCGTTGTACTGCCTGCAACAGCCTCAGATCCAGCCGAATTCACGCAACGCCCTCTTCCTTCCCTCCCTCACCCAAATGAGGAGGTTTCCAATTTCTCCGTACCCATGCCACTCAAGGGCTTCTATAGTATCGACATCAACCGCGTAACCGCTCTCACCCCTCTTGCAAACAATCACACTCTCTTGGAACATCATAGCCAAAGCTTGGGACCGATGTTGACGTCCAAGACTCCAATCGACAATCAATCCCAGCACACGGCGCCCTCAAGTATCGCACTTAACCTCGCCTCCTCTTCTAATACGCTGTCCCATCCGAATTCGACTCAGTCTCCTGGTGATACCCCGCTTTTGTTAGCCAGTATCAATTCAACAGATCCTCCGATGCATCATAGCCTGGATCCCGATCTGCATTCCCTAAAGCACCTCAAAAGTCTGTCACATCACTCTCGACCTTCCAACACATCACTCTCGACCTTCTTTACCGCTGCGTCTCCCGTATCTTCCGATAGCTCATCCAGACTCACCAACACGCCCACAAGAGCAAATATTGAGGATGGTAGGGGTTCGAACCAATCTTCCCCATACTTTAACAAGAGCTTATCATCCCATTCAGGTTCTCCGCCCACGTCCACTTCGGATGTCTTTGCCTCCGATTTGTCGGTCTCATGCAACGGCTCTTCGAAATACATCGCGACAGGCATCCGAGAGCACTGTAGCAAAGAGAGCGTTGAGACTATTTTGGCGGATCACAGCCCTGTGTCTGTTCTCGGCCGTCCCTCGATTGGCGATCATAATCAGCCACTCAACGAAGAGCTCGATGATGAGGATTGGGAGGACGCCGTAACAGATGATACGAGCCTGAGCAGATCCGCCAAAGCTCGCTCAAATCACATAGACGGAGGCTCGCGGGCTCGCCCTCCCGGCGTGCCTCCGTCTTCTGATGAGCTCTCCGGATCTGTCTCCGACGCCTCGAAGGCGCTCGAAGGCCTGTCAAGCCACACCAGGATCGAGGGCCAACGACGCAGTCTGACAATTCATCCGAACTGGTCCTCAACCAATAGTCTCTCATCCAAGCGACGCTCAAAACTGGGTCATGACCTGTCTTGTCGAAACAGTGTGATCAGTCTGCTGAGTGTGACCAGCAACTGCAGTTTCTTGAGTATCAGTCCCACTGACGATGGAGGAGAATACGAAGATGCGGCCGATCAAGCTGAATGGATGGATATCGATGGAGGTGGTGCATACGAAGGTGAGCATTTTTCATCAAACTTGGCGCTCTGGATGTTTTACCACTGTACTATGCAGCTGGAAGTTTGCAATGCTGAGTTTTAACACTCTCGGGTTGGCCTTCAGATCTTGACCGAGCTGAAGAGATTGTCCGAGAAGTTAGCCGACAATCAGCTATCGACCAAGCCCAAGCCTTGCAGAAGGCCGCGGAGGCTCGGCGGAGGTACTCAGCTCTATCGGAAGCACAAAGGTTAAACGATACCATTCTCGTCACAGCCACCAGCGGCGCTTCGAACAAGAGGTTTTCCTCACTGCCCGCAAAGGACCCTTTCCATTACGCAAATGTCACAGATGCTGCAGTCAGTCGACGATCTTCAAACACGTCCGATGGAACGACCTCGTCCTTGGCGATCTCTCGCCGGGGATCCCGCTGTGGTGATAATTGTGATGCGGAGACACATGATATGTGTGGTCGCAGTAGCCCATCAAATCAACAGAGAGATTCCATCAGCAGTCGAGGAAGTCGAGTCATGCTCTTTACTCGAAACTCAAAGGCTCTATGGGGTCGCAACTCTCCTCGACAGGATGACACAGGAGAGCTGGATCCTATTGTAGAGGTAGAGAATTGCGCAGACGACAGCGTGAGGAATATACCATCGCCTTTCTCTCAGGACAGCTGCTCCGGTCATGGTCATGCTGAACCATCGGCAGCTGCCGCGGCCCGCTGGCGACCGAGACCGTTGTTCCTAAAGCCTGTTGGAACTCCGTCTGGTATGAGGAGGCGGTCTACAAACGAAGGCCAATTCGAATATCCTTCCTCGTCCTCTGTGGACAGCCACGGGTCTCAGTATAGGAATTGTCAATCCAGCAGTAGCAATGGCACGGCTGGTGATGGTGCCGTGTCGTCTGAATCAAGGCAAGGTCATGGTGCTCGCACGCCGGACTCTTTTTTCGCTGGGACCACCGATTTTTCTGGTGTTGCACGAAGCGACCCATCAAATTCGTCAAAGATCTTTCATAGCCAGGAAGCAGGACCTGCTCAAGTGATGTGGCCATCTTCGCTCGGTAGTGCTTCTACCAGTGGGGTGACCTTCCATGATTCAGAATCTTTGAAAGCCGCTGTGCCAGGTGCTTCGCGCGAACGGAGGATGACTGTTGTGGGTGTCGAGAACGCTCGACCGGTAAGCTCCCAAACATATTGTCTACCATGACTGGATTAGAAATACAACCTGACTCTGAATATGCCGATTACAGCAAAATAGGAAAACGTCCAACCCATCATTACCAGCCACACACCGGGATGGGCGTCCTCGTCTACAGTCGCTTCATAGTAGCCGTTCGATTGTGTTCAACATTCGGAGTCAAAAATCTACCACGCAAGCCACTCCCGACTCACCAGACTCGCGAACCACTTTTGCATCAGCCGCCTCAATGGCTAGCATGGAGTCTTTCACCGAGGGTCAGCTGGACCAAGTCGGTTTATCAGTCTTTTTGAATGCCGCTCAACCACAAGTGCAGGAACATGGCCCGGCTAAGGCGACACAGTCACCGGCCCGCCCCTCAGCGAAGAGCATCGACCTGTCGTCCTCGACGAATACTACCCACTACCTCACTACTTCTTCGTTATCTCTCAGTGTTTCCTTAAAGTCTCATGAGATGAGCGAGCACAGCACCCAGAGCCTAGACAAAGTCCTTGAGTCGTCGATGGCTAGCCCAATTGTCGTGACCAATGACATGCTCCCAACTTCACTCGTCCCTGAATATCATGCTTCACCCCGATTAGTCAAGACTAGCCTTTCATCTGATGGCGGCCAATTTGCCGGTACTAATGCGTTCGATCACACCTTCCAAACGGACACCACCAATGCCACTCTTCGATCGCCGACAGGTTCCCTGCGAACTCGTAAAAGCGATTCACAAGACTCCCTAGCGTTATCGAGAGCTCCTAACCGAGCGCCTCGATCCAAACCGGTGGGTGCGGACCATAGTGGAAGGCTTAGTGACCTATCGACGAAACGGCCGATAGCGCCCTCACGAAGCCAAACATTCGGTCGACAGTCTGCCCCGAAACACTCGACACCCCTTCCTGACATGCCAGAACATCAAGGTGTATTGTCGGAGGACCCTTTCTCCGCCGACGGGCCTGCTGTCAAGTCTGTCCGTGTAGGTGGTCCAGAAAAGGCGAGACGGCAGGGCATGAGCAAGAAAGCTATTTCGACTTCTCCCATTCAACTCGTGCCCTCCAACTTTCTGCGCGGCGGATCTCAATCGGTTGGACCTTCGCCCCTGAGAACGTCCTTTGAGCGTCTTCCGCGTGGGTTGACCATTCCAGGAGAGATCGCATCCCTAGCTGATGGTCATCCGTCTGCTCTACCATCCTGGCCTTCGTGGGCTGGTCGGAGCAACGCGCCGGCGAAAGAGCTTGATCCACCCACGCCACAATCTGCCGAAATACCTTCTTCTTCCCGTACCTCACCCTACTCTCCCGGAAACTCCTCCGTGATGGAGTACGCGTACGAGAACGGGGGAATGACCATGGGACAGGCATTCCTACCCGAAGCTCGTTCGCAAGCTGCTCAAACCAAGCGAGCTGAGCTCTGGGACGCTTCAACTTTTCACTCGGTACTTTCAGCTCACTCGCTTGAAGACGCTCGCGAAGCCAACTCACTCGAAAGTCAGCTTCAATCTCTAGCGAAGATGCGCCGAGGATCTTCTTTACCCAAAGCCACCTTGATTGACGTCAGGAGAGACCCTGAGATAGAGATGGCATCACGTAAACCTACACTCAGAATGATTAGGGGACGTTCAAAAATTATTTCGGGGCCGATCAAACTTGATCCAACGGTAGAATCTCAAGCACTTTGGAAAATGATCAGTGGTACTACTACCACAGGTGATGGATTAACAGGTAATTTGAGGAAGAACTCTAAGAAGAAGTAATTAAAGCCTTAGCGAGTTTTTTTTTTTGAAGAAGAAGGAAGAATTTTTTTTTTAGGTACACGTGTCATACTCGCAGTATAGGACAATACCTATTTATTTATTTATTTGAATATGTATATTTTTCTTTTCGTCTTTCTGGGTATGTTTTGGATGACCTGCACATTATAGAGTGTACGTGCTGTACATTGCTACCTGTTTTTTTTTTTTTCTTCAATACTTTAAAGATGAATTACTCTCGTGAAGAATTCTTTTGAATCCATTTATTTTACTTTTAAGCAATTTTCTTTCTCTCTCTTTTTTTTTCTGTCTTTTTTGTTTTGTTTAAGCTTAATCTATGTAGTATGTCTCACTTTTCACATTAGTGTGCCCTGCAGAAGATGACCTTGACGACTTTTTAATGACGGGTTCTGTTTTTTTCTGTTTTTTTTTTCTATCATCAATTTTCTCGTCTCTCCTTTGGTTCAGTGTCGCTCTTTTATACAATTATGTGAGGGGGCGTATGTAGGTGTGTGACACAATGTGATTTTAGGTAAACGGAATATGATACAAAGAAATATAATCAGCTGAAAACTATTTGAGAGAGTGCTGAGAACAACTGTGTGTGTGTGTGTGTATGTAGGCCTATGTGACTAGTAAGATCACGGTTGAGCTCTCATACCTCACAGGATTTTATTGTCTGAATTTTTTTTAATTTTTTTTTCATTGGCACAGATGTTTTGTCATATAACTTGCAACAAGAAAACCTCTAAATCTTACCTTCTCCCTCATTCACACAATCACAAGATATGTATGCTGAAATAATTCTGTGTTCTAAGTGTTTTAGTGATTTAGATTTTTTTTTTAAACTAAAAAAAAAAAGGTTTATATCTATCTGAAGCCTTTTTCTTTTTTTTCTTTTTTTTTTCTTTTTTTTACAAGAGCAGTCAGTTGTATGTTGTTGTTATATAAATACATCAACTTTTGAGTTACTTGATCAAAAATATTAAGAAAAACTCTTGATTGGAGGAAGATATATCAGTGTTGTATTCTCTTCCTTTTTTTTTTAGGATTTTTTGTAGGATGATTCACAATGGATAGTATATCTTGCGCATGTACATTACAGTACACAAGAGGATAAAATTTTGGTAGTTTAAGAAGAGTAGAAGAAGGTATTGATACTTCAATACTTGTTCAAATTGTATGGAACTCTCCTAGTGAGAATTATGTAGGTTATGCATGGAGTATGCTTGGCTTCAATTGAGGGTTTGATAAAGACTGTCCTAATTTTTACTTGCCACCCTCACATGTAGTTGGATCAATGTACTGGATCTGTCTATTACACCTGATATGTAGCAGATCACTAGAGCCAATGCGATATGGCCATTATCCAAGACCCCTTGCTTTGGAAAATCATGATGTCTTATTTGGGCATCCTAGGTTGGGTAAGACACCCACATTCAATACAAATGTGCTGGCAGCAAAGAATAATTTGGAAGAGATCCATGTTGTACATATAAATGTTAAGACATGCGAAGAAACAAAAACAGCATAACTTTGGGATGCCCTAAATATGCCTAGAATACACGTGTGATGAGGGGTGTGTATAGACTCGAAGATACTCATCAAAAGCTCGAGACCATCACTTGAATAAAAAACCTAGCTACATAGCCAGCCAAAAGGGCCAAATGGATATATGAATCTAAACTGGATAGCTGTCTGGAGAGATGTGGAATAAACAGCTTGCTCGTCAGATTCTTCTAAAATAGATCGTCAGAGTCAGTGGGTTGTGAGATTGCACACGAGAAAGCAAACATACAATTACAGTACCACTCACCTCACACCTCCTCATGTTGAAAGGGTACTCCAAACAAGCCAATCCAGCAAAGAGTCTTTGTTTACAGCTTATGGATTTTGATGGAACGACCCAAGAGGTAGCAACCTGTCGATCTGCGCCCAACTGCGTGCGCTTGTTTGCACTTCAACTCGCCTGGGCTAGAAGGAGATAGTCTTCCAAGGCTGATATACCCGACCCTTCGATAATATATCGAACGCCCGTCGAACCATAAGCATTTCCTTCGCCACCGAACGGGCCAAAAATCATCCGTGCTTCTCTCACATCTCCGACAACACTCTGGGGTAAAGACTTGCCAGAATTGCTGGTTGGGAAGGCACGAAAGCTGGTTAGTCGATGGAGCATGATGCGTGAGTTGATTGCGTTACTCCACGAAAGGCCGAGTGAGGCCTCCTTTCGAAGTCTGAGTGTGCGACCCATGAAATGTTCGGCTTGTTCATCATATACCATGAGTGGAGATGAGGCAACTTGATCTATACCTGCCGAGCTTTTGGGAGATGAGCACTTTACGGGATGTCTACCAGGAGATTGCATTCCGCTTGAGCTGGAGTACACCCCGCCAGTGCTGTGCGCGTAATTGATCGGTTGGTCAACCCTATTATTTTCAAGTTGAAGCATTTCCAACGATGGTCCTTTTCCCTTGACAGCGTCGGTACCGGTTCGTATCCGAGGCGCAAGAGCGTCGAAGACATCTGATACCTGATTGATCACCACAGCGGCCAGGTTGTACCGGTGAGCAAGATGCTTCAAACCATCAGCGATTTGATTCAATTGACTCGATCTCAGAGTCCAGCTTGATTTTGTCTTGCTCCCGTCAGGCCGAAGGAGAGCCCCAATCGAGTCCAAGACGATCAACCGAACAGGAATCGTTGGCGAGCTGTCGTCCGCTAAACGACCAATGAGCGCAGGAAGTTGATAGTGGATTGCGTGTATCAGGCCTTCGGTGTTGGAGACTCGAGTTGGGTACACGTTGGTCATCAACCCTTCCGCCAAGACGTCAGACAAGTTTGGATTACTACTGGTAGTGCCCTCGGAATCGAGACTAGCCTGAACATCATCCCGTTGGCACAAGGCAAGTGCCATCTGGCGAAGTCTCGAGAAAGGGAAGTGGCATTCGCTAGAAATATATATACAGCTCCCACGCAGACCTCCGAGCAGCTTGGGTAACTGAACTCTAAGTGAGAGTTGAAGACAAACACAAGTCTTCCCAGCCGCAGATTCACCCGCGATTTCTGTCAGTTGACCAGTGGTAATACCACCCCTCTGTCCAAAGAGCTTATCCAGAGCGGGTGAGCCAAAAGTAATGGTGTCTGGTATTTTTGATCGAGTATGTGTGAGGACGGTGACGGGAGTCGGACTACAGACACCTGCTAAAAGATCGAGAAGGCGCTTGAGCTCATCGGCCTGAAACCCAGTGCGAGCCTTCAAAATCCCTGGCGGGGTGAGGAAAATTTCTGAAGCAGATGTAAACCCCGCTGTTGATGCGTGAGACCAGACGACAAGAAGATGTCAGCTTCTATCTGGGGAATCAGTGGAGCTGGGCCAAAACAGGCGGGCGAACTGTTCACCTTGATCGAGCCGCTGAAGGATTTCATACGGAAGAGAAAGACCTTGAAGGTGGGGCGAGCTGACGTGAAGGGCATGGCTGGGCTCTACGACCAAAGGCATGGTGAGGAATTGACTGAAACGCGACTGTGACAACGTGAACGCGCTCGCTGACTTGAGTGAATTTAATCTCAACCAAAACTTGGCCCCGACCCTTAAACCAGATTTCAACCAAGCGGGGACTCAGCACCCTACAAAGCTCCTAGAGGGGCCAGTCTCCTGGAAAGTTGGATGTTTACTAACTCCCCCCATATTACCTTATACTCAATTGCTCAATCCCATTGATAGTATGTAGTATTGCTATAACCTATGGGGTGGCAATGGCAACAAGTAATAAAAATTCCGGTTTTCAGGGGAGTAACCGCCCTAGGAGCTTTCCAGGGTCCTGGGGAATCACTTGGACTCACCCTGACACACAATTCATCCCACTAGCAATCAAACCAAAGTGCAGTGCATCAACTATTCACTTTGTGCTTCAAACCCTAGATCCCAACTTTTGAATGAATTCATCCTTCCACAACATTAATCATTCACACCAATACTCTGAGCTCATATTATCTTATTGGTGTTTGTACTTCTCCAGGCTGCCCCTGATACTCGCATCATCCACCTCACTAAAGCATAACAAAGCTCAAATGAGGGGTAAATTCTTGAAAGCAGGTTCTTTGTCAGGGGGATGCTTCTGTGTGGCAGCCCACCTGGCTATTTCAAGCTGGGTGTGAAGCTGGATTGAGCTTCAGACTCAAAGAGAGCAACAGGCAAGTCTGTACTGGTACCACCAAGTACAGACTACAGCTAGTTGACCTCTAATGAGAGGATTTAATGAGACTCTAGTTGATTTACAAGGGTCCCCCCTTGTCAGAGTGCCTTGTCTTATAACTGGGCAAACAGTTATCTGCAAGTGCCAAACTCTGGGAAATACAGGCTCAGCTGAAGGTGACAGCTCTTGCTCCTTCCTATATTGGTGTTCTTTGTCTCTAGCCCTTGGTGAGTCTTCACAGTCAAGGGATCCTGGAGGTGAAGGTCAGCCTAACCTTATCAAGTAGTGGATTGACCTTTCTTTTTACATACACCTATTGAACCTTGCACTATTGAGCAGATACTTTTATATATAAGTTATCCTCAATGTTTGTGC
>KI565981.1:3365-15474 GCA_000500245.1 Cronartium ribicola 11-2
AAAAAAAAACAAACAGAAAGGACACATTTCCATGATCATGAATTTTTATTAATTTATATCATTTTGTATAGGCACTACAACAAGTTCTGCTATTTATTTTTTTGTTTTCCTCCTTTCATTGTCTGTCTTTTTTTTTTTTTTGAATAACTCTCATTTTTTTTTGATGTTGTGTTTGTCTATGCTAATTGGTAGTTGGATCTGCATTTGTTTTTTTTCTTATTCTAAATCCTTCTGAGATGAGTGTGTTTGTTTGTTTGTTTCATTATCTTGAGGAAAGAATTTGGAGAGAGTTAAGTTTCTAAGTTATAAAATTTAATTTATTTTTGATTTAAAAGGAGTATTGAATTTGAATTTGAATCTTATTTGATTTATTTATTTATTTTTTGAGGAAGAGAGAGAGAGAGAAGAAGAGAGAGAATATGAGAAGAGTTTGGGGTTAGAGATGAAATGATTTTTCATAAACAAAATAAGTCAATCAAGTATGGAATTTAGAGGAGTATGACAAAATTTAAAGTATCAAGTTTGTGTTGAAAGTATAGAAGATGTAAAAATCTGAGATAAGATTGAAAGATTACAATAAAGTAAGAAACTTTTGTAAGAAGGGGGATATTTTGAATTAACCTAAAAACTAGAAAGTTTTAAGAGAATTAGAATATTGTTTATGAGCCTTTCACGTGAATGAGTTTTTCTTACCTGTGATTTAAGATCAAGAAGAAACAGATTGGAAAGAGAGAGAGAGAGAGGGAGAGAGGGAGAGAGAGAGGGAGAGAGAGAGGGAGAGAGAGAGAGGAAGGTTATTACTTTCTCTTTCAAAGCTTTACAACAAAGAGCTTGAAACTGATCAGATTTATCAATTGTTTTACCTTTTCAATAAATAAATAAATGGATATTGTATTAGACTTGATCACATGAATTGAACAAAGAACTCAATCCAATAATTTCAATATATGTCTTATTTTTGAACCTTGAGAAGGTGTGTATAATATATTTGATTAAATTTTAAATCTCATGAGGATTATTTATTAACTTTTTTCAAAATTAATTCTAAGACTGTAGTTTAAATCAAATTTGGATTTTAATTTTACTTTATCATTAAATAAATTTATTGACTCTAATCAGTCCTTGTATCACTTTTACATACACGTAGGACAAGTTCGTTTGTGTAGAGACGAATATATGACTAGGACTCCTCGGATTTTTTTTGGTCCGAGGAAATCATGTTGGCAGTGCAGACTACATTGAAGTTGGAGCCGAGGCTTAAGCTCGGGGGCGAATTCTGCGAGAGACCCTTATTTATTTTTAGCTCGATCTTCGATGATGTGGACTTTGGCTTGTTTGAGCGTCTACGACAAGACGCACCTTCCTCTTCAGGTTGTCGATCTGGTTTGTGCTGTCTTGAGATGGGTGCTCAATGAAACGCCTGCCTTACCCTCATTAGGGGGGAAAACTGTATATAATCTCCGCTGGTTGAGATCTCCAAACAGGTTTTGACTTTCCTTTTTCATCCTTATATATGATCTTGACCGTAAAATTTTCCCAACTATCGATACAAAGCTTGACTGACTACTTAGACACAATATTGACACACATTTTAACCGTTCAAAACGAAAATGGTCAATCATGCCTTCCCTTCTTTAAACTTTCATTCATTTATTATTACTTGGACATTTTTATTTCACCTTTTGGTACCCACCAGCTTAGCATCTTTCTCATCTTTGGAGAACTTGGCGGATGCCCATCAAGCGCTTCAGATTGGACCGTCTGGTAGAATTTTCACAGCACCCTCTCAAGCCGTTGATGGCTTTGCAAAATCACGTCTTGGATTGGCTGTTGACGCATCAGCTGAAACTTCCCAATCTATATTAGGGTCTTCAAAACTTTGTAAAAGGATCTTTAGCGGGCGTCCGGCCTGTAAAACTCCACCTCGAACACCGTCGCACCCTTCACAAAAGTCACAAGAGGCTTCCAGTGTTTCTAATGTCAAAAAACATCCGTCAATATTAGGAAATATTCGCGACTTATTCATCTCACCAAAAAAATCAAAGAAGTCTGGAAAATCATCAAATCTGGATCCTATAGAAGACACCACCGAAACCCAGTCCATAAGACCATTACTTTCTCACAGGGACTCTCAATGGAGTCGTGTGGAAAGTTCTGATCAAAGTGATCTACATAGGGCAGGAAAACAGAAAGCGAAGGTGGAATACCAAACATCAATGCGCAGTGCAGATGGAGCGCGAAAGCCATCAGTCCTAAGAGATTTGGAGCAGCTTGAACGACAAAAGCAAGTAGAACTTGCACAAGAAGAAGAATACTTACTTTGTGCGTTTTTCTTTTCTTTTCTTTTTTTTTCTTTCAAGAAGTTGTGCGCAAGTGTTAATTTTTGCGTTTATCAAATTCTTTTTGCGTTTATCACTTTCTTTTTAGGGTCAGCTGACAGAGAAATGGATCTAGCTACAAAAATTGGCCAATACGTATCAAAGGACAAACCTGAACTTGAAAAATTATCTGATAAATTGTTGTCAATTTCAGCTATAAAGTATGACATGTCAGTGAAGTATGGAGGGTATTCTGAAGATGTCACAGCTTATTTGAAGAATCGTTTGAAAGAAGAGATTGATGCACTAGATAAAGAAATTGAAACTATGAGAAACAATCCTAGAGTAACCCAAATATCGACAGAAGTGCCAGGGGAACAGGAAGAGCCAAAATTTGATGTGGGTTGGTTGCAGTGGGGAAGGAAATTCGCTGAAGAAGAAAAGGATCTTGTGTCGCAGGCTGAGGTGCACCTAGAACAAGTATTAAAGCTCAAACCCAAACCAGAACGTCCTCCACGTCTACCAGATAATGAAATCGAACCACGTTTCCGAGTTGATGAGCAGGGTTTTCTTGGCCCTAAAACGCTACGCGACGAACCCCTACCCAAAGATTGGGATGCAGACGCAATACCATTGACGCAGTGGGAATTCTGTGAGTAGGGCCAGTGGCTTCTCTGTTCCGTAGAATTTCTCCTCTCAATGCGGTAATTGAGCGAATTTCTCCCAATAGACCTCCGCTGGCAGGAAAAAACCTTGTTTGGCATCATCAAAAACCCTAACAGTCGATATTTATTTGATGCAAGTATAATAGAAACATCCGAAGAAATTCTCAAGCTTTCAAAAGAAAGCCGACTTTGGGTGCAGGGAGGTTCACAGACCAAGAAAACCCTCTCCGTTGAACAGTACAAGATCCTTGAAAACATTCGGGCCTTTCGAAAGAAAATTATTCATGATCTTGATTTCAAAAACCAAGAGTTGGTTTCAGAAATAGATACTTTCCTTGGAAGTTTTCAGGTCAATAGGAAGAATCTAGAGACCGGTATTGAAAAGTTCCTGAACGAAAAATTCAACCAACTCCAAAAACCCAACTCCGAAGAATTGACATCCGCACAGAAAAAGGTGGTGATAGAGGCCGAACAATATCTCAGAAATTGGAATCTCAATCTAGCCATTTTGACAATTGAAGGTATGAACAAATATCATTATCCACCAGTTTTAAATGCATTGAACCGTGCAAAGCAAGTGAATTGGGGGAGCTCTCAGATCGCTGTTCGGTTTTTGGAAAAATGGAAACTGCAGGTGAAACCACAGCAGCCATTTGAATCACCGTGGAAAGGTTTAGATGGGGACTTTCGAATGGTGCGACGAAAACATGAAAAAAACACAGATCAAAGGGAAATATGACCAGAACATCAGACTCCTAGTTTCTCTTATCTTTTACAACTTGAAAATTATGAATATTCGATACTGGTGCATTTGTCTCAGATGGAAGCGTACAATGTATTCTTGGATGACATCATCCAAGGCATTCAATAAACTCTCTGTAATTTTCCTTCATATGAGTTGTCAAGTACTGTATGCAGCTTTGGTCTCAACACCATAGGTATATTTTTTCGACATGTAATATATCGGATCACATCAGGATTTCTTTTGTCTCCTTCAGGCAGTAATCACGGTGCCCGCAGCAAGGGTGGCTAATTGCGCCACAGAGGGATTTTCTCGGAATTTCTATCAGAGATCACGGATAATCAGTAGTATAAAATTTCTTATCACTGTAATTATACATGGCCAAATGAGCAGTTGAATTGATCATAAGTCAATTGAAACTTACAATCAAAAGTGAGACAGAGAAATTAAGAGCAGTTGGAAAGCCTAAAGATTCTTGAGCAAGGTGTGGTGTAAAAGTTGAAGGTAAATGGTGTATTTATGATTAGTTTAACTGATCTTGATTGATGTCTAAATGATGTAGTAAGTAAAGAGATTGATACCTTATAAGATGATCGTGAAACAAATACACAAGACCAGTAGAGTATTTAAACAAGAGATTTGGAAGAGAGAAAAGATAAAATTTTCTTGAACCACGAGAGAAGAGAGAGAGAGGAGATAATAAATAAAGACACAATGATATCATGACACAAGTGGTTTCGTTAAGGAAATCCTGCTATCAGGACTGAGTGATGAAATAGAGGGATTGATAATGAAGGGGACCACGAGCACAGATGGTCTAAGAAACAGATGAGAAGAAACCTATAAGCTGGTTTATGAAAGAATGACCTGGAACAATTCTATAAGCCAAGTCCATACCTATCTAGACAAATTCCCGCCAACAATGTCTAGATGAGGTCCGTAGTGAAGGTAGCACTAGGTTGCCCATTCCCGTGCACATCCTGACTAGATGTCAGCTCATAGTCTTATTACTAAGCATTCATTCTGTTCAGGCTGACTGTGGCGTGACATCAATAATTTCAGTGAGAAGATTATGAGAAAAACTTAAAAGAAGGAGACTGCACAAGAGAAACAGAGAGTGAGAAAGATAGACAATAAAGAAATCCTCCCTCAATACCAAACCACAAACCTTTCTCCCTGTTTGAGCATATTTGATGCTACAGTAGCACAGGCAACAAAGTTGCGTCGGATGAACGTGTCCGACTTAACATTAGGCGCGTTCATCAGACTCAACTACAGATGCCTTTATTCAAGCCCCCCCCCCTTGGATAAAGGCATACTTGCATCGGATGGATGCAAGGATCCGACGCAATGGTGTAGGAGTACTTTTATTACCCTACTGTACTTATAGGTAATATGGTACAGGAGTGTATGTAATTTATATGTAAATTGTTTAGCCATGCATGGCTGACAATTTCTAGCTGAGTAACTCTTCCAAAACTTCAACCAATCAGGTAACTTTAACAGTACCTATAGCTAAAGTTATGTTGGGATTTACTAATTCTGATATGTCTGTCAAAACCAACACAATCTTGTATTTACTATTTGTGGAAGGAGTTATGGAATAGAGTGTACTGTGGATGAAGTACATAGTGGTTGGATGTGTTGTCTCATGTGTGGTGTGTTGGTCAGTTAGCGCGTTGCGCCATGTGGACCTTGTGCTGTTTTGGGTGATTGGATAAAGTGTAGAAGTTTTGTTCTTTTCTACTTTGGGAAGTGAGGCTGTCATGTAGACAGGGGGTGAAGTTCTCAGGATACTCTTTCATACCACATTTCCCCCCCCCCAACTTACTGATTCTTTTCCTCATTGGAAAGAATTGGTAAGTGTTCTTATTTTCAAGTCATTATGAAAGCTCTCCGGCTTATCTCCTGTTTTCTCAATTTAATCTTCTACTTTATTAACTTTGTCCATTCATCCATTACCACTTAGGTCTGTCCTTCAGTCTTGTGCCAGGCTCTGCGCCCGCCCAGATTGTTTATCTGATCCTGTAGCCCACAGGTTCGTACCAAATTCTTTTCCTTTGTAGGCTGTTTTAGCCTTTGACTTTGTGTCCTGACCTGCTGCCCACAGGTCTGTCCTTCAGTCTTGTGCCAGGCTCTGCGCCCGCCTAGATTGTTTATCTGATCCTGTAGCCCACAGGTCTGTTATCTTATTTGTAGATTTCTACAAGTTACCCAGCTTTTTTGGGTCCTAAAAGCATTGCTAACCTATTGAAAACTAAGAATCTACCTTGGAAGTCTTTAAACAAAAAAATCATATTCCCCTTACAAACACTGCTGTTTGGCTCATATGAAAGCTTTACATGCCTTTTTTATGGTGCTAAAGTGTATCTTGAATGTTTTTGAATGACATTCCTTGAGAGTTACCAACTGTGAGGACATAGCATTTGCTTGGCGCTACTGCAGAGCTAACAGCTACTCCTGAGTAGTTGGCCCACCCTTTCCCACAGAAAACGTGCACAATGTCAACCACCCATCACTGGAAACACAGTGTCGGAGAGCATGTATATTCGGTAGCCAAGATGGTCTTATTTCTAAAGATATATGTGATAAATGATAAACGCTCAGTCAAATCATTCAAGCTTGCCTTACAATCACAAAGAAATAAATTGAGTTAAGGGTAGTCTTCAAATATCAAGACCAAAGAGTCTTAAGCAAAGTTTGAAGGCAAAGCTGAAGGTGAATAGAGGAGTTGATATGTTGGTAACTGAAACAAATGCCTTGATTAAATAGCAAGACTGTAAGTAAGAAAAAATATGATGATTATTACTAGATGATGATGATTCAAGACCACAAGACAGAGGGGCATTTATACAAATCTATGAGAGAGTTGAAGGAGATTATAAGTCCTTGAACCACAAGAAACTGAGAAAACATGAGATGAGAACTTTAGAGGGAAAGGGAAGATGAAATGAGCTAAGCCTCAAAGAAATCCTTCTGATTAGTAATGATTGATGGAACACAGAAGGAATGAAATGAAAGAGAATCACCATTACAGAGATTAAAAGTTTGATGAGAAACAGAAACCTCAAAGCAAACCATTAAAGAACAATTAAAAGAAATCCTGTAGGCTAGGTCCAGACCCATCTAGACAAATATCCTGCCAATATTGTCAGGACTTGGTTTTGGATGAAGGAAGTACTGGCTGGCCCATACCCATGCGAATCCTGAATTGATTCTTAGCCCATGGTCTCAATACTAACTGATAATCTCTGTCAGGTTTAAAGTAGTGTGGAATTAATGATCATCAAGAAGATCATGAGAGAGATTTTATAGACAAAAACTTGAGAAAAGAAACAGATGACATGAGGAAATCTTCCATAGGCGCCATTTCCAAAAACGCTTTTAAGCATGGTGATACTACAGTAGGGGTACTCTTCTTATACTACTGTGTAAATAGGTATATATGATGCAGTATTATATGTAGTTTGTATGGAGTTCATTAGATTATGAGATAATCTGGTATCCCCAGATTATGCCATAGCTGAAAAAGTGCAAGTAGAGTTTGTTTAGATCTGAGTGAAGTAATTAGCTAATCTCAGTCAAGTAAATGGAATCACAACTGCATATATCACTGCAGCTCTCAGTTTAATCTACTGATGGAATTGCACTCATGAGAAGCCTAGCTGAAAGCCTGTCTGATCCCCCCCTAACTGTAAAACTCCTGAATAACTGTTCAAACTTTCCAACCTGTACTGATAGTGAGTTTGATGGATGTGGTTTGTATTAATAATTGATGAGTGCTTTCCTAGATCACATTAGTTGACAATGATGAAGATGGACTAGGAGAGAGATGGCAGTAATGGACTCAGAGAGAGGTGAGTGAATGACATGGAATGCTGTATAGAAAACTAGGATAACTATTAGAGAGAGTGGCATTGTTGTATTTCCTCTTTCTTCTTCTTTACCATTTCCTACCTTTCATTCTGAGCAGGTTTTCTCTCCAGACAGTCATCACTAACTGAGGTTGTACTGCCCTCAGATCACTTACAAGATCTTCATTCTCTCCAGGCTCTTGTTTTATTTTAATGTATTGTTTTGTCAACAATCCTAAGTTTCCCTTCAGTAATAGTGTAATGACTAGTTTTTAAATAACACCAAAGTTTGTAAGGATCATATTCAGTAGTAGAGTCTATGCCAGTCCCAATTTTTTGAAGCAGCTCAATTCATATTGCTTCATTATTTTCATTAGATAACTAATCAAGTATACATGTTGTGGTCAGAAATTTAGCCTTATTGTGTTGTTCATTGCTAAGTGAAGTTGCTTTGAAGGTAGGTTTTAACAGATATTCATCATAATACTAAAGGGTTAGAGCTCAGGTGTGCTATTGATGTGGTGTCAGTACTAAGCTGCACACAGTTCAAGCAAGAGTTCAGAGAGAAACAAGACGTGCTCAGAGGCAGAGGTACAAGAAATGACGAGGACAAAATAAGCATTGTGATGAGGTGAAGAAAAAGGAGACATCTCACACAAGCATGAGTATTTATATTCATCAGGTACTTACTTGAACTTGTCTACAAGCATAAGAACCGTGCAAGGTCTGTTGTTATGTAAGAAAAATAAGTAATAAAAAGAAATACAGAAGGCAGTATGTAAGAAAAACAAAATAAGCAGGTACAGTTGAGCTATGCGATGGAGTTCTTGGTGTACATACATACCTCGTGGCTGATTTAACTAGGCACGGACTCCTTAAGCCTGAATGAAATACTTCTTCTTCAGATGTTGGCGTTTTCGGATCACATGAGAGCGTTGGCCAGAGTAGTGTACTTTGTACCTATTTCATGTCTTATGAATACTCCAAGAATAAACAAATGGTCATGAAAGCTTTGAGGATCGGTCTGTGCTACGCATTGTGATTGTGATCAGTGAGCTTAGTAGTTAGTTGAAATTTGATGCAGCACATTCATAAATTTCTGGTCATAGTGTGGCAAAGGTGTTGCAAACACTAGAGAGCTTTCAACTGTGGTGACTGTAGTTGCAGGTGGTCAGAGAGGATTAGAAGGCATACTCAGATAGGATTGACTGGGATGAAGTGAGTTTTGAACAGTATTGGCCGATGATCTGAGTCGGAGTCATAGTCCCCCTCGTCTTCTTCAGAAAGGTTTTCGATGTCCGCAGGCGGTGATGACATACACTGGATGATTCAGATTCTGTCGGGTTGTCAAAAAACTTCTCCCGCTACCATTCACAGTTTTGAAAGTTTCAAAAGAGCGCTTTGAGTTATGACCGGGTACGCGCAAGCCAGGATGGACTGTGAACTGAGATGAAGAGGAGACAAGGCAAAAGCTTGACAAGAAGGCTGACCTGCAATGAGTAGGAATCAAACAAAGAAAAAAATAATCTCTGAAAAGAACATCAGTACTACTGATGATGCAATAAGACTTGTGCAGGAGATAACTTACTCTGATTCTCTATTTGATGAGGAGAGAAGAGAATCAGAGCGATCAACATGTATCCCTTATGTTAAAATAGTAGATAACTGCCCCAACACACGACAATGTCGAAAAAGAAAAAGAAACAAAAAGAGAACTGCGATCCTTTTATGCCACTCAATCAATCATTATCCTATAGTTCAACCTGAATCTTCATCCGAAAAGCCCATTACCCATCTTCATCCTTCATCCTTAATCATCTCAGTTCCGTCTCATGGGGATAAACATTGAGTGGTAGCATGAAGAGATTGCGTTTTGTATTACATTGACCTAAGAAACAAAACACCCAGGGTTTCAAAACATCAATATCTCAACAGGTATTTTTTTCCTTCACTTGCAATACATATAATCTTTTTGCGTCCTGACTTCATGCTCATAGATCATTCCCAAGTGACGAACTGGTTTTTCTCAAGGCTTCTCAAGATGAGGAAGGATGAAAGTGAATGGCTGTTAAGCCAGTAAATTAATGCATGTGGATTGCCATCGTAAAGCGAAACTTCAATTTTCGCAAAGGTACAGAGCAAGAAATATCAAAAGGAAAGACAACCATATTGTTCAGGATCCCCATAGCTTGGCCTAAGATCTGACCGAAAAAAAGAGCGAGAAAAACTTCTGAAGAAGAAAAACTAAAAGGTATGTCCGTAAATGACACTAGGAAATGACCTCCGCTTAGTTCGAAACTTCGACAACAGCTGGCGTAAAAAAAAAAGAAAAAAAAGAAAAAAAAAAGTCAGCTCTCGTCACTCCCATAGAGATAGTGAATTGGAGTCACCTGGCCCAGCGACGGTGGTGGAATCGGTCGCGTTTTGGGACGAAGACAATATGACGTAGGTCTGGCCGGAAGCATCGGAAGGAATGTTGACTGTCCCGTTGTTCCATGCCACGGCTGTCTTGTTCAAGCCATAATAGAAAACAGCGCTACAGAAGTATCCTCTGTGAGCAGGTATCTAACAACTAATCAAAATGATGTAGACAGATTTAAAGCACGTACAACATATTGCTGGTCGAGTTCATGCTGGCCGCAGGAGTCAGCGTAATTGATTGGCCTCGAGCGAGTGTACCGCTAGTTCCGAGAATAAGGCCTGGGAAAGCTTTCAATGGCAGTTTCGCGGCTGCCAAGGTTGCACAACCGGGTTGGATAAAGCCAGCAGCGAGCGAGAAGACTTGGTTGGGATTGAGGGGCTGATTAAGGATAAAAAGGATATCAGAAAGCAAGAAAACCAAAAGATCACTGATACCATGAGCTGGTCCCAAATAACTCACCGTATCCTCAGCCGATGGAAACGCAGATTCTCCTTCGACGGCAGCACGGACATAGGATGAATGTCTTGCTTCAACAGTCAGGATCGAGGCCGCAGCAGTCTGAAGAACACCAGTCGATCAGATGTGCCGAAGTGATGCATTGTAGATCACGCGACGCCATGGAACGTACCAAGTACTGCTTGTTCGTAATGGAACTGGCTCCGCCAAGGTAGGCCGAGACACCGACACCTAATCCGTCAAGTTTGTTCAAAGAAGATGTTGGAGTCATAGACGACGATGTGACATGAGATTAAAAGATGTGCCAAATGAAAGGGTGTGTGCCAAACGTACCTTCAAGAATGCCTGCCACGGCGGCGAAAGACTTCGGATCGGTCACGGGACTGAAGATATGACCGTGTAAGTATCATTAGAATCGATAGCAATCGGCCAAAGAGATCCAGTGGAGACCAAGCGATAGAAGACGACGTACAAGGTGTAGTTGCACGCGCCAACCGGGGTCGCACCTGCTGCAGAGAGAGCAGAAGTAAGGAAGCTGACATGTTGAGCCTCATCTGTAACGACGTGAAATGGGACATCAAGATTAGTAATGCAACGAAAAGTGAGGATTCGATCGGCCGCCAATCAGAGAGAAGCAATAGACCCTGAGCGATCTCTTGAAAACGGGCTCGAACCCAATTCGGGAACCCAGCTTTGGTGAAGTCGGAATCGCTGTAGTTGGCCAAAGCAGTCGAATAGAAAGCATTCTCGAGATGCTCCAGTGTGAGAGCGTACTGCAAAGATTCATGATCCACATAAGTTGAGAGAAATGGTGAAGGTTGTGGTATGGATGATAAAGTGGCCAAGAATGCGAACCTGGAGGATGTCGGTATCGGTGAGGGCTTCCTGGCTGTTCTGACGCGCGTTCAAGGAAGCTCCAGAAGATCCAGAGATGGCGACGGCCGCAAGAACAAGGGAGACGAGACGAGTAAGCATTTTGTTTTTCGTTCGGTGACTGGAGTTTTTGTTCTTCGCAAAGAGTGAAAGTTGGGGTCGTGAAGACAATTGAAAATTAAGAAGATAATGATAGCTCAAGAATCCGTTCCAAGTAAAATGGGTGAGGGGAGGCTTCTCATGACTTGCTATCCAATCACTCACCTTTTATAACACGGTCTTGGGTTCTAATGCTCAATTCGGGATCCAAGTCAGCATCAGCAATAACTTCCGCCCTTCTCGAATGGCCTGTGCCACTGCCGGCGTATCGACAGTTGATTTTCAGGGATCACAAGTCAGATACTTTTTGCTACCATAGCTTGGAGTGAGTTGGACCAGGAACGAGTAGCGTACGATCGAACTGGCCTGACGTGATGGAGGTTTATGTTTGAATGGCGGGTCACAAGGCATCCCCCAAACCCGATCGACCCGGACCTCACGCAGAAGTTTGAGCAGGATAGTTCAAGTACAAGGGTGCGCAGAGGACTAATGAGGTGCATCACTTGTTTACAAATGGGGGAGCACTTCCACGCTAACAAGATGGGCAGGAACTACGCTCACACCGCTTGAAGCCCTGAGGTTAGCGAAGCAGTTCCTCAAGGCTCGGTGACATTAGGGGAGTTCAAGTGGGCGTTTTGGGCTGCTCGAATGTCTTTTAATCCTTGCTCGATTCCGTCAAT
>AWVX01006857.1:0-16499 GCA_000500245.1 Cronartium ribicola 11-2
CTGCTTGAAGCTGCTTCATCTGCAACTGAAGTAACAGCTTCAAGCAGGTATATGTAAAGCCATGAGGTGGATTTGGATGCGCCTAGGGCGAGGCGCTGCATCCTGTTGTCCACCCGCTGGATTGCCTTGACAGTCGTAGTGTTTTTGCCATGGCGGTGCCATATCACTGCCGCATAATCTGTTCGAGAGTGGATGAGAGAGGTTGTGAGCCTTGAAAGTAAGGGTAGGGGCACGCCCCAGCCTCTTCGGGCAATCCTGGCGAGGTGGAGTGCCATCTGGAGGCCTTTCTTGGCCAGGGAGCGCCCATTGGGCCCGAAAGTTAGTTTCGTGTCCAGTATGGTACCCAGCCACTTGACTGTTGATTGGGGCTCGAGGGTTTCAGGGCCTAGACGGATTGTTGGAGAGGTGTTGGGCAAGGGGCGGTTAGTGAGGAGCATCCATTGGCTCTTTCGCTGGTCAAAAGCAGCTCCGTGTCGGCTGCCCCAATTTCACCTCATCCCAACAAATACCCCATTCCTTATCTGGAGACAAGGAAATAAGGCATTCAGCCACTTCAACTTCCAGACCTTCTGCATGGTTCCAGTGTGGACACATGCAGCTCAACCTCATATTTCCATTTAATCTATTGGCTTCACTGGTCTTCCAGACCACACAATGGATGTTGGTTGGAAGACAGACTGATTTTTCTTGGAGAAAGCTCAGAAGTTGCTGGATGCCCTGGGCTGCCAGTGACCAGTAAACAGGGGCTGTGGGCCTGAGGCTAGAAACACTTCCAAGTATCTAAGCTCTGGATGGCTCAAAGGATGTCACCATATAATCTCTGTCCCTTTGATCCAACTAAGAGAAAGTATCAATCTTTACTAACCACTTATCAAACATTGTTCTCCAGCAAGGAGTTGTAACCAGCCTTGAATTTCACTATCAGTCATTTTTTTTCATACTACTTATAGTGACTCTTAAAGCTTTTATGAAAGTGCGCATATGTCCTTTCATCTATCTTCACCAATCTAAATCCTCACAAGGGATAAGCTAAGCAGTAATAATTTCACTGTCTCATTCATTGACAAGATATCTCAACAACTCTACCTCAAACTCCATTTATCAGTAAGGAACCAACAACCTACTGTAGATAAGATTGACCAATCACAGGTCCTCATCTCACTCAAACCACCAACAAGTTTAAGCCTCACTCAAACCAACAACAAGTTCAGGTGAGTGAAACTCCTGCTCTGTGGCTTATCAAGGCATCGATTTTAGTCTTTCTATTCAGCCTTCTATCTAAAGCAGTCAAAGCCTGACACAGAGGCTGTCATTGACGAAGCTTGGCCAGCCTCATTATGGTTTCCTTACTCCTTCTGTGCAACTCAAACCAGCATCCAATGCTCAACTTCCACACAGCCAAAAGTGAACTCCAAAACAGGCAGTCACAATGCTATATACGTCAACAGGAAGACAAGGGAAAACATCATTAAACGTTCTGGTCAATGTAGCCTATATGGGATAAAGGCCAAAAACACTACACCGGCAACTTTAATTCCCAAGTTCAGTATTGAGCTGACCAGGGCCTCATTTAACAATATACAAAACTTGATCACCAGACTGCACTTCTTCAACTGAAAGATTGACCCCAAGAGGTACATACTACCCAATAGATCATATGTAAAATATATCCTTGTCTTATTTCGGGACTCTTGACACTATTTGGAATCGAGGTTCAAATGCATTGTTGCTGTTGCATATAGAAATGTAAAAATCACATAAAGAAAAATGCTTTACAGGATAATGAACGATCAGGTACTAAAAATCAAACCAAGTCAAAACGAAACTTTCCTGGCTACTTACTAATCATACAACCCCAGGTCAAAAAAATAATCAATCACAACCTACCATGACTAATTCAAGCCAGAATAAGACTAATTCCAAAAGTACAGTCTATGAGAAGGCTTGAAGATCAGTCATAGCTTTGCCAAGTATCAATGTGTGAATATCCTGTATTACAAATCAAAAATGTAAATCAGCCTTGAGTCAAAGCCGCAATTCATGAGACCCTCATAACTGTTATAGAGGACTAACATGAGTGCCTTCATACGTATTGGCGACTTGTAAATTTCCAGCAATCCGCCCCAAGTGATATTCATCTGAAACCGCATTACCACCCAAAATGTCTAACAAAACTCGCGCGTGATGTAATGCTTTTCCGCAATTGTTCCGTTTTAAAAGCGATACCATCTCGGCTATGAGTACGTTCAAAATACCACCTGAATCAATACATGTAATACACAAGGTATGAAAAAACTGAAAACTTACGACACCATGTTCCTTCGTCTTTCATTCGACCCAATTGGATGGAAGCACATAGTCCAAGAGCAGCTTCGGTGTTGGCATCTACTAACTTCTTTTGTACAAGTTGGAAACTTGCCAAAGGTCGATTGAATTGTATTCTATCCAGAGCATATTCTCTTGTCCGCTTTACACAATCTTCCAACGCACCAATCACACCGAAGGAGATCCCTAACCTAGCGCTATTAAGGCATGAAAATGGCCCTTTCAATCCACTCACTTTCGGAAGAATGTTTCCGGAAGGTACAGGTACCGAATCCATATAGATTGAACCGGTGATACTTGCCCTTAGGGCGAGCTTGTGACTGATTTTTGGGGCCGATAAACCTGGCATTCCCTGTAGCATAAGATTTTCCAAAGTGTACAAGCATGATGAGAGAATGAAAACATCGAGAACATGCCTATCTATGTCTCTTACCTTTTCTAATATAAACCCTCTTATTTTTCCATCCCATTTGCACTTAGCCCAAACTACAAATACATCTGCGATAGGCGAGTTGGTGATCCATGTCTTACTTCCATTCAAGACTGAAAGTAAATTCACAATATTTGAGGTTCAGCTCGACTGAGTAATTTCAGTATATAAAAGATTTGCACATACCGAATCCGCCTGAACCATCGGAAGCTTCAGTGGCAGTAGTCAGCATACCGGAAGGATCGGATCCGTGACTGGGTTCAGTGAGGCCAAAACAACCAATCATATTTCCGCTGGCCAACTCCGGCAAATAACGTTGTTTCTGCTCTTCTGACCCGAATTCATCTACAATAGGGAATTAGGATCTAATCCGAGTATACATAAAGGTAGATCCAGATGATATAATGACTTACTGATGGGATGCATAACCAAAGAAGACTGTACACTCATAGCTGATCGGTAACCCGAATCCACACGTTCGACCTCACGCGCAAGTAGTCCATATGCAACAGTTGAAACCTGATCATTGCCGCAAAAATAAAGATGCTGTGAGTACAAGGTGTCTACTCCATTCCCTACCAAAAAATCCCACAAGATCACGAACACCTGCACACCCATATCCTGAAATGGTAGGTCCAAGGAATCCAAGTGTTCCCATTTCTGACATAATGGTACGATCGAAGGCTACAGGAAGGCAATTTCTATCATCAATAAGTTTTTGAAATTCAAGATTAACGATCAAGATGACTGACTCTCGTTCCTATGTCCTTCCAGAACTCTAGGCATTAAATTGCTTTGACAGTATTCATGACTGGCTTCCCTGAAATCATAGTATCAGAACATATATCAATATAACAGGGCACTAATTGAGCTGGGAAAAAAAGAAACCAATACTCTTACTTGATCGCAATTTCGTCTTCCTTCAGTAGACTTTTCTCGAGTCTTAAGGGGTCCTCCCAGTCGTAAGGCACGAATGAGCTTACTTTGGTGGCTTCTTGACGAGAGCTAGTGATCATAAAAGCGCGTGATCTAATTCGTGATTGAGTAGCCTTCTTGAAGGCCAAAGTGATAGGACGAAGTACCATGCTGATATCGGAGAAGGGTTACGGTGAGTTTGTATTAATTCTGATGAGCTGGTGATTTAAAAGTGAGACGGGAACTGGAGATCGCCCATTTTGGAAGACTCGTGACCGTCCGGCTTAAGCAGTTGGAGGAAGGACCAAGCCCAAACTGTCCACGTGACGTCACCACTCAGTATAGGCGCCCCGATCCCGATGACACATGTGACAGATCGAGTATTTCCCGTGTTGAAGAGCCCTCTGAAAGGTTTTTTGAACAGTCACTTCAACGACGATCAATCGAACCTCGTGAGGTAGGACCCTAGTCACCCGCCCGGGATGACAGCCGATGACGAAGCTCCTCCAGTCCCCAGCACATCAGCTATTGGTACCCGTATCCGGTTTCACTCGAACACGCCTACGAAGCTCGTCACTTCAAATTCATTCGGCACGTCTTTACCTCACAATCTACTACGATGCGCTAAGTGGTCAGTGATAGACGCCCCAACATTTCAATTTAGCCAGCCTACAGGGAGATGAGGTCCATGCTACAAAAATAACAAAAATAACTCCCACCGTATTTCATTTTCAAAGGAAATGCAATTAACTCGACCTTCGTTGGGCTTGGGTTGATGTAGGTCATCAGATGGCTCGACAATCCTCACAGAAGCAGAAGACCGAGTTATACGTCTTTTCAACAAGTGAGCCTCTTTTTTTTTCTGTATCAGTTTTATGATTATAATAATATGACATTGACTCACACATTTGACGTTGAATTCCCATGTGTAGTCATTCATCAAAAGATCTCGATAACTGTGTACCATCGACCGACTCAAGCGAAAAGGATTCACATACTAAAGATTGGAAACCATTTCAAGAAATTGAGGCCGCGGATGCCGTCTTGTCGACATGTTGGTTCCCATTCTCGCGCTTCGATGATCCAGCGAGATACTGTTTCGCCACGGCCGTGAAGGATCATCCGATCCATCTTTTAGATGCAGCAGACGGAAGAGTTTGTTAGGTTTTTCAAGTCCGTTTGCTTTACCCTGTAGATAAATGTAACCTTCTCAAAATGAGGAAAAATGAATGTTTTTTTTTCGTCCGTTGTCACTGACTGCGTCATAAAATTTGCCTCTTTTACATTTATCTGATTAGCTTCGAGCTTCTTATCCGATTGTCAATCATCGTGAGCAAATGGTCGCCCCTCATTCTATGTTATTTTCCCATGATGGCATGAGGTGCGTCGTGCAATGACCTAAAAAGAAGAAGAAGAAACCTTTGTTTCAGGTTACAAGATTTAATGACACATGTTCATGTTTTTTTCATAGTCTATACGCGAGTCACGAATGTGCGATTGAAATATTCGATATCTCTCGCCCAGGTCATCCAGGAGAACGTTACAAAACTTTACCATCCCGTCGGAGTCGAGATGGTCAAAAAGGTAATTTTAAATACAAAATCCTTATCTAGGTTCTGGCATTATCATATCCGTTACCTACTTTACTCAACATTTGAGTTTGCTTCCACAGGTATTCTATCAACTTTAGCCGCTGATCCGACTCGAAATGGTCTACTGGCTGCTGGCTCTTTCTCGGGACAGATAGGAATATATGATACTATGACAAGCGAGTTATCACCACAAATGATCTTTCACTCAGCCGAAGCCACGGGTATCACACAGGTTGATATCATTCATCTGAGTTTTGGAGTTTTGTATCTCATTAAAAAATCGCCAAAGTGTATAACTGACCATGAACTTTTCATCTTGCCATTTCGTTGGACGAAAAAAAAAAAACGCACACACAGGTTAAATTTCATCTGCTGAATGATCGAGTCTTATTCTCTGCATCTCGTAAAAGTAATCTTATTAAGTGTTGGGATTTACGTTATGCCGCAACTACATTTCATACCTTTTATCGTCCTGGTCAAACAAATCAACGGCTTAACTTTGATATCGATTATACTGGAGTAAACCTTGCCACCGGTGCACAGGTTTGTTACTTACGCTTCTTTATTGACTTGACGTCTTGATTCTGATCTTTAATTTTGAATTATCAGGATGGAAAAATTAGAGTTTATAAATTGGATACTCTAGATACTGAGCCAGCGCTCAAGTTATTGTTACATTCAGGTTTGTTTTTTTGTTTTATTTTGTCATTTCATTTTCTTATACTCACCTCTAAAACCGGTTGATGTCATTTATTTGCTCATTTTAAATCTTACATCTACTTTTACAGATGTCATAGGCAGCGTTGCATTCAATCCTGCGGACTATAGCATCGTCAGTTGCTCGGGTTCGAGGAAGCGCAAATTTGATATTCCATCTGATGATCCCGAGCCGCAATGCAATACTGCTAATGATGATGATGATGAGATTCCAAATGATCGCTGTTCAAGTGGACCAAGGTCAAAAACAAGTAATACCGAGTTGGCTGTTTGGAATTTTGAATATGTATAACATGATCCTTATTTCTACATATGGGAAAGTATAATTATATATCATGTTCATGGTCTTTTGACACCTTTTTTTCCAGACATTTTGAAGTTGAGCTCATATAAAGACCTTGCATCTCTGTTCTTGTTCCAAATAGTTGAACTTTCGCCTGATGGCTGGGATTGTTTCAGGGACTTTCAGAAATTAATTTGTGAGACAGATATACTGTTGAACTTTCTTGTGATCTCCAGACTATCATGCTCCTCATACACGGTACCTGGTGCAGGCGTATATTTAGTAAAAGCATATTACAGTATTCAAGATGCTAGGTTTGAAATAATATTCCCTCGTCAGTCGCCAGCCACATTTTTTAAAGTGAACGCCATTTAGTCTGGGTGGCACAAGACTGATGATATGATAAAATTCTGGAGTTTCCTATCGACCTTCAAAATTTCAATCGTACCTAATCGACCTGTTCGTTATCGCTGGCAAGACTTCAGTACCGAGACTTCTGCGTTTGCCAACATCTCTGACCATCTAATCGATGACAAGCTTATACATAAAACTAGCCTCGTTGGCCCAAACTCAAACGCGCTCTCTTCAGAACGATGGTCGATCGATCAGCCTCACAATCGATCCAGTCCTCCAGCATTCGAACCATCATCCTCCCCGGAAGCGCGTTGGGGCGCGTATCAGGAAACAGACTCGTCTCAAGTTTCACCAGAAGAATCTGAGGAGGCTTGGGAACTATTACAAAAACTCGAGAACTCAAAGTCTGTCGGCTTGGTATCCAAGTTCAAACCATCGCCTCTCCCGGCCAAGTTAGCACCGGTATTTACACCATGCACAAGCTTCCCCGTCTCGAAATTGGCTAAAGCGCCTGAACAATCTGGTGATACAAATGTGTGGACTGCTACTACTCATCTACAACCGGACTTTCCTAGTCTTGAGTGGCGTACTCGTGTCAAGTCGCGCGTGAAAATGGATTATTTTCAACCTCCTAAAGGTTCTGGCGTCGTGACTCAATCTTTGAATGATATACAATCTCTCGATACTGAGGAACAGGCTTGGTCATTTCTTGAACACAAGTCCAATCCACCGCTCACCAAATCCCAAGTCTTACAACAAGCACGGGCAGTAGAGGTGGATCCATTTGCCCAAGAGGCTTCTCGATACGTCGAATCTTGGTCTAATGTGATGGAATTTGAACGTCAAAATGAGGCAATCACAGCCATGAAAAGACTTTATGACATTCGACGGAAAAGTGGAAACAAGTATAACCCACTAGGCAAATCACTGGTTAATATGGTTGTAACTATTGTTGAACCACCCGATTTTCTGAAGCCTTCACAAAAAAATGACGTGTATCTTCGAGTTGAACGAGCGGATGAAACTGATCTCGGTCTATGTAACTTCCGGTATGTAAACTCTCTAGTCTAGATTATAAAAGTTTGATTAACTGATCCTAGACATTTTACATTCAAAATTAGGAATGGTGATCACCTCCTCTTGTCAGCAGAACCCGAGGAGGATTTCGGTGATGGAGATACAGGACTCATTCAGACCATGCCTAAGGTCTTTTCAGAGGACATCTTCATATCCTGTCGCCTGGTATTGAAACGCACCTATCATCTCATATTGCGTGTGGAGAATAGTGATGTAGATCTACACTCGAACACATATCGGTGAAATGAAGTTTCTACTATACCTTACACTTGCCTCACAAAGCACTGATCAAATTGCTTGGCTCTTTCTTAGTCTTGACTATGGTTGGGATGGAACATCTTTCGATCGTATGTCCGCAGCCTTACAGGCAATTCAAGATGACCCAGATTCCCTTCGAAAGAACATGAGTAAGAAGGACATAGAAAGGGGAAACATCAAGATCACCGGCACCTCTCTCCGCCAACCTCTGCTTTTTACGAGCAAAAATCAATCTTCGGATACCGAACCTAATGTGACAATAGCCGATTCACCTTCCCCCGCCTTTCATCTCTTCACGCGAGATCAAAGAATCAATAGCTGGGCCAAACGCCATCTTCGCTATCCTCCGCTGAAGATGGCAGGTGATCCTGATTTAGGTCATCTTAATGAACCACAAACCCGAGCCATAGCCATGGCCATCTCCTCGCCGATGTCTTTGATTCAAGGTCCACCTGGTACCGGCAAAACTCAGACGATTATTCAGATGGTCGCGCTACTCAAAATACATTTCCAAGTATCCCAGCCCGTAGCTATCTGCGCGCCTACACACGTTTCAGTTGATAACTTGGTTGTAGGTCTACTGGAAGCTGGTCTGAAACCTGTACGATGCGGCGAACACCTCAGGGTGGCGCCTGAAGTCGCTCAGTATTCATTAGAGAGCCTCGAATTGGGTCACGCCCTGACACCAGCTATTGAAAATAAAAGTCGGAGGTTAGAATCGTTGACGAAAGACCTTGACGCAATCGAAAAGCGTTGGCGGAATTATCGGCCGTCCGTAAAATCGTCTGCCAAGAAACCAGACAATTCCAAACAAGCAAAAGTGGTCGAAACCCTAAAAAGTAAGCATTATTCTTTTCTTTTGTCACCTACAATTTATGCCTTTACTTACCCGGTCCTGTAACAGGTGAATACAAAAAATTGTCGTATGAAGTTTATATGCTAAAGCGACGCCGTCAATTACAAATCATTGCATCAGTCGACGTGGTATGCTGTACATGTCTTGGCGCTGGTGCTAGCGGCCTTGAGGCGGTGGAATTCGCATCAGTGATTATCGATGAAGCGGCAATGTGTCATGAACCTACTGCACTAGTCCCCTTGACTAAAGGATCAGCCCATACAGTCTTAGTTGGTGATCACAAACAGCTACCCGCCATTACGTTAAGTCCAGCTGCTGAATCACGTGGATTCGGGATCAGCTTGTTCGAACGGCTTCAAAACCAACAGAATGTTCCATCTATTTTACTCCATAAACAATATCGTATGCATCCCATTATATCCGCATTTCCTAACGCCGAATTCTATCATCAAGAATTGGTTGACTCAATAAAGCCAGAAAGCATCAGACCTGTCTTTTTTCATTGCGATACATTCCTCGAACCTAATCAGCGATCGAAAGCAGTTTCATTTGTGACCCACAATCATTCAGAGACGAAAATTGAAAAAACGTTAATCAATCAGCTTGAAGCTGAGATCGTACTTAGTATCTTACGTGATGTTTTAATTACGAATCCTAAATTAACAGGTCATGATATTGGAATCATTGCACCATATAGAGGTCAAGTTTCATTACTTCAATCTTTACAACGTCAACCACAAAAGGCTAGTTTAATTGGAAATTTAGAGCAATCATATCGTAATGAAGTAGAAATTAATACAGTAGATGGATTTCAAGGTCGTGAGAAACCTGTTATAATACTTTCATGTGTTAGAGGTAATGATGATCAACAAATTGGATTTTTAGCTGATCTTAGAAGATTTAACGTTGCTGCTACGAGAGCTAAACAAAAATTTATAATTGTAGGTAATCTTAAAACTTTAAAATTTGCAAAAGTTCTTCAAAAATTTAAATTTGGTGGTGAACATTATAATTCTGAAGCTTGGAGGAGATGGGTAAATTGGGCTCAAAAAGAACATTTATTAATTAACTCTGAAAAGTTTCGAGGTAGATGAAAAAGAGAAAAATAAATAAATCATCAATGTATATTGTTACTTTTTTTTTTGTGTGTGTTCCACATTTAATGAGCCGTTAATATTGTTTGTAGATTGATCGGATTGTTTTTTTTCTTTTCTTCAAAGTGCTCTTGATTTTATTTTATTTTATTTTAAAAAAAAATTGGATCTCTATTTATGGGTAATAATTACAATTTTGTATCAGTAGGTTTTTTTTTAGGAGAAAAATCTTGTCATAAATTCAGACTTTGTTATCGGTAGACTTGTTAACTCTTCAACATTTGCTTATGTTGGACATTAGTATACAGTACGTGCTGCTCTCTTTCTGCGCCAAAGGCAGGCACTCAGAACCTGTGAGATATGCAACCTACCAGGGGCCAGTCTAGGTTTCTTTTGAGGAGGGTGTCCGACCGTGACTGCCTCTGCATCGCGAGTCGGGATGCCTGCAGACATGATGTAAATACAAAAAGTGCAAAAATATTAGCTGCTGCATAGACTGTTGAAAGTGTCAAAAAGGACGACAACGGCAGGACTTGAACCTACGCAGGGGAACCCTAATTGATGGTAGACCAATTGGCCCTAGAAGGTAAATTCTAGTCAATCGCCTTAACCGCTCGGCCACGTTGTCACGGCGAAAGGAGCATCAATAGGGTACTTATTAGGTACATATTACGACACCCAGAGAACAATCCCAGTGGACCAAATTCAACAACTGTGAGTATAGTTGTTAAATTCAAATTCAAACCAAAACCTGTCCAAGAAAAAAAAAAAATCAAAATTCAGACTGGCTCAGCCAGTTACATGTCATACACTTGTCGTTAGAACAAAGGATATGTTTATGGGACAGGTGAAGGTCCCTAGTTCAAAAGAAAAAGAAAAAAAATTGACATTCTTATTCTGATTTGGATGAGCTAATTTTTTTTTTTAGACCTTTGGAAATTTGAGAAACAAATAATTATTCTGCAAACAGGCTGTACTTTAAATATTTTGCAACTAAGTACATAACATACCACAGTGTCCGTTTTCAGGGCTCGCGAGAATAGGGCTGTGAGGGGTACAGAGTCACCCCTTTGTACTGTCCACAGCCCTAGACGTTGCGGGGCTGGCAAACGGACACTGTGTGTGTAGCTAATTGTGAGTACTTGGGATGAAACTTGCAAATTGGGCTATGGTTGTGACCTTGAGACTCTACAGAGACTTGAAGGATGGTAATCTCTGATGAATTACATTCTGACATACAATTGCCTCTATGGCTTCACAATGCAGGCAGGTATTGTTGATGGGAACACATAGGGTTGCTCTATGGTACTGACACTGCTCACATTTGCAATTCATAGGACACCCAGCTGGAAGTGCTAACCACTTTTCCTTATGCAAAACAGGCACATTGGAAGGGACTTGTTCATTTGTAAGGATCATTAGTTGATCTACCATGATGAAAATTGAAAGGCTCTAAACATCTGGATACCAATTGGATATGTAGTATATGTCACGAGTCAGAAAAATTTATGTGCACTATGGGAGTCAAACCCATGGCTTATTTTACCCCAAACTCTAGAAGGGTGCTCTAACCACTGAGCTAAGTGCGCATGGTGAATCAAGTGTAGAGTGGGGATCTATGCATATACAGTCATGAAAACCTAGAATGGCATGTGCGCTTACATTGGTGTCCAAGTATGTTGTACAGAAAACATAGAACATGTCACTATAGCAACAGTATAGCCTATTGTGGTGGAAAGAGGCAGTGCTATTAGTGCAGAGCCTAAGCTTATGGTGAGCTCTCCACTGTTCCAGCAGTAACTGGACTACTCCACTGAGGAGTGTGTGAGCAGTGTAGCATAACTGCTGGCGGACACAACACATTTCAAATGAGTGTATATCTTGATGGCTCATTTCAATGCTACAAACTTTCCAAAAACCCATAGCAGACTATGTATTGTGGTCAAACTTCCTACTTTTTCAAAACATTACTTTACTAAATCACCACTATCTTCTTATGTATTTATGGGTAATTTTATTCATTCAATTATTTTTATTATTTCTCTTACACTTCCTACTTCCTTGTTTTCTTGATTTCCCCTTTCATTGTAGGACCTCTATGTAGGAACATATAAAAGATGTCTCTGATGGGATTCAAACCCATGACCATCTGACACTGGAATGACTGCTCTTATACCGCTGCCACCGTGTGCAAAGAAGTGTTGCATTCAGACTTGCAACAATTGGACACAAGTCCAAGAGTCATGTAATGATTTCTTCTCTTCCTTACCATTTACGTAAAGTCTGTCTTCATGTAGATGTTGAGAGTTAAAAGTATTTTTTCATATTTGACAAAACAACATATGTTTATAGTAGATGTTGTAACTGTTAAGTTACAGATCTTAAAAGATAATGCACACTGCAGGATTTGAACCCACAACCTCCAAACACCAGGCAGATGCTCTAAACACTGAGCTAAGTACACTTGGGACATCAAATCCTTTGTGTTGGATTACTGTATCACAACATTAACGACTGTAAATATTTGATAAAAACTTGTTGCTAGGAAAAGAGTTGCTAAGAAAAAGGATTGTGTTGTGTAGATAATATAGACATGTATATATACCTTTTATATTGTTGATATTTTTCCTTTTTCCTCATCAAAACATCTTGTTATTATAAATCATCATTTCTTATGTTCTCGCAAAATACATAGAAGTCTATAAGCATATTTACATGTCCCTGACATGCATATGTAAAGACTTAGTACTAGAGTCATCACATTATGTTTTGATCTTTTTTTTTAATCTAGACCTATCAAATTTTTCTACTTTGTTGAAGATTTGACTACATTGAAAGCTTTTTTTCCATTATGTCTTATCCCAACTCTTTTTTTCACACCTACATTTTTACCCTACCCCTTCTCTTTACCCTTCTTTGCCCATACTTTTTCACCTATTTTTACCTTTATTTACTCTAGACCTATCCATTTTTTTTTACCTCATTAAAGATTTTACTTTGTTGAAAGCTTTTTTCCGTTACATCTTATCCCAACTCTTATTTTTACACCTACATTTTTACCCTACCTCCTCTTTTTACCCTTCTTTGCCCATACTTTTTTACCTATTTTTACCTTTACCCATACCCTCTCTTCTTTCCCCCTACCCCTTTTTTACCTTTACCCATACCCTACCTACATACTGTTTCTCCATTACGTCATCTTGATTTAGGTTTTGACATTTTTTTTACTCTAGTTTTTTCTTGCAATTTTTTTCTACTTTGTTGAATATTTTACTTTGTTGAAAACTTTTCTACCATTACTTCTTATCCCAACCCTTATTTTTACACTTACCTTTTTACCCTTCTTTGCCCATACTTTTTTACCTATTTTTCCCTTTACCCATACCCTCTTTTCTTTGCCCCTACCCCTTTTTACCTTTACCTTTACCCTACCCCTTACCCTACCTACCTCCTGTTTCTCCATTACAACATCTTTATTTAGGTTGGACTTACCTTTTGTCTTTACAAAAGATACTTTTTCCCCTTCTTTGCCCATACTTTTTTCCTACCACCGTGATTTTAACACCCTATTCCCCCTAGAAGCCTCACGTACACTCTCTGTCATGTCTCTTTCACCCAAATTGACTGCTACCCTTACCCAACTTTCTCCTCATATTGAGAAGTTAGTGGACGAATGGATAGTGGCTATCAATATGCTGACTCCTTGTTTCAAACAGCTTATAGATGCTCAGATCTGTCAGACCGCCAATTCTCGTATCAACTTATGGGTTGATGGTCATATTAACACTCATGAAGAGGCGTGCTTGTCGGCTTTTGATAACCTTCTAGTGGAGCATACAAATTGTCTTAAGGCTCACGACGAGGCTCTGAAAATAAATTTCCCAAGGTCTGCCACCATATCAAGGTGCACTAAAGCCTCAGATCTTCTGTCCATAGTCTTGTACCCACCAGCAGGCCCCCCCTAACTGGTGGAATTGGTCTTGGCATTTCAAAACCAGCCCTTGTTTAATCCCCTACCACCAGCTCCTCCGGTGTTTAGTTATATGACTCAACCTCCGATGGGTCAACAATATACAACTCCATTTGTTGGACAGTTTCAACCTTCCTTACCTCTGACTCTTGTTTCTTCTCAAAATTCCATGACCCCGCCACCTCCTTCTATGATTCAAACTTCAGTTATAGCCTCCACTTTCTCTGAGTATCAAGACCTTAACCAGCTGGTTTATTATGATTTACCCAGGAGAAATTATGACACCAATTTTATACCAACCAAGGAGATTTTGGCGGCGACCTTTTCAAACCATAAAGAGTTGAGTAACAGGTTAATTCTTAATATTACTCTATACACAGGTCTCCATTTTGTTCAGGCTCATGCATTGGTTAATCCCAGATTGGAAGGCAATTTTATCAATAGTAACTTTGCAATCGCTGATGGTTTAGTATTGGATCCTCACCCCTTCCCTCTAATTTGCAAAGGTTTTGACAGTTCTCCAAGCTCACACGGTCCAATTATCAGTCAATGGTTGGGCCAAATGTTCATGCATGGGGACGATCATGAAGTTTTTGGTTCAGCTTTACAACTTGATTCAACTATTTTAGGAGGTTTTGACATGATTTTAGGGATGCCTTGGCTTAAAATTCATCATGGCTGGGTGGGGGGAGCTGGGCCGTCGCTTTGACCAGAGGACTATTCCAAGTCATCTACTCTTAGCACAGGTAAACTCCCTTCTGTATCCTTATCTTCTATTGACACTCCTTTAGATCTTTCTTTCCTCCCGGAAGAATTCCATTGTTTTGCTGATGTCTTTAACCCGCAGAACGCTTCCAACTTACCACCACTTTGACCTGGGTATGATATGGAAATAAATCTCAAGGCCAAATGTATCCCACCTACCAGAAATTCTTACCTCTTATCTCAGGATGAAGAGGCCAAATTGAAGGCATATCTCAAAGTACAATTAGCAAAGGGTTTCATTTGAAAATCTTCATCTTCCATCGGTTCTCCTATATTTTTTGTGAAGTCAGAAGGCAAAGCCAATTGACCCTGTGTGGATTATCGACACTTGAATGCCATTAATATACATGATAAATTTCCTATCCCTCATGGGACATGTCCTCTCTCGTATACTTGGTTGTAAACATTTTGCTAAATTTGACCTCAAATCAGCTTTTAACCTTCTTTGTATTGCTCTTGGACACGAATGGAAGACAGCTTTCAAAACTATTTGGGGTTTGTATGAGTATCTAGTAATGCCATTTGGTTTGGCTAATGCTCCTGCATGCTTTCAACATTTTATTCAATTGGTATTATCTGAATTTTTGGGTGTTTCTGGTTTTGTCTATATTGATGATATTTTAATCTTTTCAAAAACTAGAGACAAGAATACAATTCATATTAGTCAAATTTTAAGTAAGCTTCAGGAACATGGTTTGTCAGCATCAGCAGCCAAGTGTTCATTTTATCAATCAGAGGTAACTTTTCTGGGATTTGTTATCTCTAGAGAGGGATTGAGTATGGATCCTGCCAAGCTAGCTACTATCTCGGAGTGGCCTGCCCTGGTCAATCTCAAACAACTTCAGAGATTCTTGGGATTTACAAATTTTTACAGATGCTTCATTAACAATTTTTCTTCCCTTGCTGAACCAAGAACCTCTCCCACAGGAATGGGAGTAGATGTGGAAAGGTCTTTACAGGATCCTCTTGTCCTTCAATCTTTTTACACACTATGTACTGCCTTCTCTTTGGCACCTTTCCTATTACATTTTGAGTTTTCTAAACCCAGAATCTTGCAAGTGGATTGCTCAGGTTATGCACTCTCTGTAATTCATTCTCAACCTAATGGTTTGGGGGTGTTGCAACCAGTTTATTTCTTTTCCTGCAAATTTACCCCAGCTGAACGACTCTGGCAAGTTCATGATCAGGAGTTAGGGGCAATCGTCGCGTCTTTTAAAGAGTGACAGGCTTGGTTGGTAGGCACTGCCATCCCTGTTGCAGTCTTTTCTGATCACTCCAATCTCAAATATTTCATGGCCTCACAAGAACTTACGCCAAGGCAGGCACACTGGGAATCGTATCTTAGCTCCTTTTTTTTTAACATTTTACACACTCCAGGGAAACTTAAAACTGTGGATCCGGTGTGGTACGCAAAAGCTGTTAAGAAGTATATAGTGGGCTGTCAACAAGGGATTTAGGTAGAAGGAAGCRTGGGATAGTCAAYGGAGGTATACCATGGGATTCCTAAGGGTTGGTTTACTTAGGTAGATTTTCTTTAGGAAGCATTCGGAGTACAGGAAGTTGGTGTTCAGTTAGGTTCGTAGTTTGGTAGCAGGTATGGTACGCGGGGAATGTAAGAAGTCAGTGAAGGGTTAGGCATATTGTTTCAAAAATAGTATTGTTGGACTCGTAGAAGGTGGTTTGACTAGTGGGATTTTTATTTGGAGAGATTTGGCTGGCTATGGGAGAAGTTACCTGAGGTGGGAACATCTTCAAAATTGGTTCCAGCGGCAACTGTCAAGAAGTCAGGGAAGGGATTGTCGTATGATCACGGAAATAGCACCATTGGACTCGTGGGATAAGGTTTACTTAGTAGGATTTTTG
>KI565990.1:0-16456 GCA_000500245.1 Cronartium ribicola 11-2
AAAACAGATAAGAGTGAGTTGGAGTAAAAACGTTCAAATTTCGAATACAATACGGTAGACAGTATAGGGAGGGACGTGTCCGACTGGTGTCGGAAATGTCTGAAACCTTAAAACCTTTTTTTCCCGAGGCGAGGCATTCTCACTGCACCAGTTCTGCCACCGGTGAGTTCTGCTACCACTTTCGCCCCCAGAATTCCCCGCGGAACCCAGATTTCTGCAGAGCGCCTGCATATGAGCCAGGCAAGCATATAAAAACAGCTAGGTTCGCTGCATTACATAATCTTCATATCCACTTTCCAACCTTGCACACCTATTATACATTAGAACTCAAATTCAACTTTTCACTTCATTTAAATCACAATCCTTTATAACGTTTTCTATACTTCTCATCATGCAATCTGCTTCCATCCTATTTGCCATCCTTATTGTCGTTATGTCAACTATGACTTTAGCCAACCTCATCGGCATGTCCCATCAAGGTCACCGCCGCTCCCATACGCGGTCGAAGCCCGCGACCAAGAGAAGCGGTGGACTGAGGAAGGAAACAAGCAAAGCGAATCACCAACTAGAAAGACGATCACCAGCCCCTACACCAGCTGAGATCGGGAAAGGTGCCATGAATAAAAACAACGAACATTGTTCAAACTGCCCGGGCCCGGGTCGTGCAGAGAAGTCATACCAACGACCCTGCGACAAGCCTAATCATTGCCAGCACCAACCACGTGAGTACTTGGTCCTTTCATGATACACTCAAAGGCGTTATTTCTAATCAATTCTTTTGACAGCAAAAACAAAAAAATTGTCTGCTTTTTCCCCATGATGTAGTTTTGAATATGTTTTAAGTTTCTTCTTTTGGGGGGCGAAAGATAGGTCATCATTATGCATAGTTAGTAGTTGAGGAGTAAACTATTTTTGTGGACCTTTTCCGTTTTTTTTTAGGGGNNGGGACTGTTATTCTTTAACTTAACAGAAGTTCGATTGTACCTTAGGGAATTTTTGGAAGACAAGTCCCCGTCGAAGTACGAGAGACTTATACACTATGTCAGATTTCTCGCGGAGGCAGTTCTGTAATTTAGTAAGGGGAAAATAGATTTCCCAGCTCACTCACTTTCAACTTATGGTTTTTTTAAAAAAAAACAGGGCTGGTAGAACCTCCTCCTTCATTGGAAGAGAGTCCTCAACTGACTTTGTTAATCATTTGAAACCTACCCTGATGATAATCAACATTTTATATCTGTAACCTTTGAGCCAGCGCCCAGAATCCATTTCTTCATCACCACAGATTTGGACTTTGGGATACACAACAAGGATGGACAGGATCAGAAAGAATCCTTGTCCCTTGGTTCTGTTGTTGTCTTATGAATACATGAATACTAGCATACTAGTCTATACTCTGTTGTAGTGTTGTTGTAACACATAGATGGCGTGTACTTTTATAGAGTGGTATTATACTGTGACGTCAGAGAGATCCTTTTCCCTATCTTTCTCTCTGATCATCTACCACGTTCATAACTGTTACCTAGCAGCTATACTTGAGGCCGACTCATTTGTAACAGTTATACGTGGTTCATTAGGTTATTTTACCTGAAGTACGCGTGATACCGCAGCGCACTATCTCGCAGAGGGAAAGACCGTCGACGAATCGAGAATGTCAACTCTGATCGACGGGAAAGACGGCTTACAACCGTCATTTACCAAGCTTTCACCTCCCCATACTGAATCGAACTGGGATCTCTGGCAATTCCGTATGCTCACGTTACTTGGTGGTAAAAACCTGTCATACCTGATAACGGGCAAAGCCAAGCAAAGATACGACTTGGATAAGAACAGGCCTCCCGACGATGTCATCGCCAACGACGAATGCATGGCTGCTTCGTATATCACGGAGCGCGTGGAGGAGGAGAATGTAAGGTTTATTCAAGGTGGTTTGAGAATCTTGGTTTGGTTTGTCAGATCACACTCACCTGAGATTAAATCTATGTCTTCTCAAACCTACACAGGTGAAATAAGGAAAGTCAGACAGGCCATAGTGAGCTTATGACTGGAAATGTCAGACCTGGCAAAAAAAAAAAAAAGCCTTTCAAAGACATATTTGGGGACATTAAATCATGGAAATCTTTTGGATCAAGGGCTTGTTATAAATTCAAAATCCTTTCTCATATAATATTATCTTATGCTTATCTTAGTTCAAGAAAAGAAGACTTACAATCTTTTACTGATATTTTGTATTTTAGGTACTATCTTATTTCTTAGTCAACACTGATTGTGAAATAAGGCTTTCACAGAGCATTCCATAAGCCTTCTTGAGAACAAATATCGTAGTTTCTTTAGTGTTGTATCTCTGAACTTTTGAAGACATGTTCTGGTTTTTTCCTGAACTTTATGCACATCTTAACTATTGTATTACAAGCATACCAAAGTACTTACAATAAGAGGTACTGTCAAGCAGATCATGCCATCAAAATTCAGTCAGCCACCTGGGTTACAGGTAAGAGTAGCCGGCACACCCTCGGGGCAGTTAGACCAATTGGAAATGGTTTGTAAATTGTGTTGGACAACAGGTTTTTTAGATAGCAGACTAGCTGTTGTGAAAAGGCACTCAAAGTGGACCGTCCTCAGACAGGAACAACCTGTTGATATGGACCCATGGTCATCTGGTCTTCTGACCAATTCATCTCAAGATATTTTTGAGATGAACAATTCACCGGAGGCTATGATTGGGTAGCCCCTAGCGGCACTATTGGTATCCTCACTCTGACCATAATGGGACCCTCTCAGAACTTGGAGGGGCTGTCTTAGCTCCAGAAGAAGCCATTCCAGCCCAAATCAGGCTGGATTGCCAATCAAAACCAGCTGATAGGGGCCTCGAAAAGCGCGCAGACGGTTCACCAGGGCCACAGCAGGCTGAATAGCGCTGGAAACCACTGTAAAGCTCAAAAAAAAAACATGATCAGAGTTCTTGAGTAAGCTAGCTTGTCGAGAAAAGAAAGGAAAAACAAAAGACATATGCTACATTTTTGTGAGAACTTGGAGATCAAAGACAGAGGGACTAGAGATTCAGAGAAGTACAGATTGCACATTTGTGAGATTTGAGAAGAGTGAGTGAAGTAGGAAATCTGTGAAGATCAATACCAATTAATTCAGTAAAAAAATAAACATTTTATAAAGGAGATATGAAGACATCAGAAAGACTAATTGAATCTTCATGTATAATATATTTAAGTAATCTAACTTTTCTATAAGTTTCTTTTAGCTAAAAGATGTCTAAAAAAAGGTTATAGATTACAAGTAGTTTTTGTAAAGGTAAAGATAGACAGTATTGACTTACATAGAGAATGATTTCATGATCTTTTTTATAGCTACATTTGTACCAGAATTACCAAGTTTATAAATACATGGCTTGAGGCATGACCCAGCGGTGTAAAACTAGTGGAAAGAGACTCAACTCCTATTTGGGACAAGATTACAGATCCTCACGGACTGAGAAAATCACCTGGCGAGAATTTTGAGTTTTGCAAAAAAAAAAAATTGATGCAGAACAACAAAATCTTGAATGATGCTGACTGACATTCTTTTGAATAGACTCTTTGGAACAGACTTTTTTGTTTTGCATGACCTTTATCCCATGGAAAGGCTATGATTCCTATAGAGATGAAGACAAGCGCCACTTGGAAGATGGTGAATATAATTAAAAAAATCACAGCTACAATTGTGGCTTTTGATCAATCATTTTCTGAACATAAAAAAATGAATGCTCCCATACCAACAAGTTGTAGATCAGAGTATCTTGTCATAACCTCAAATATTGAACACTGTTTTTCTTTTTGTAACAAAAAAAATGCCCAGTTTTGAATGTGGTAGGTTGAAAGAAATCCAGAGCCAACAATTTTAGGTATGCGATTTGAAATCATAATAGATTGTTTGTTCTTTGGTTGAAGGAAATTGAAGTGTAGTCAGTAAATGTGCTCATCCATCTAGAATGATCTTTAATTTGTATCCTCTCTTCAAAGCAATACTTTTTAGTGAGTTTAAGATCATTGATCGTGCGACCAAGTTCAAATAACTTGACCAACAGTGTAGGAAGATACCCAGACAAGGAAAGAGAGGAAAAAAACTAATTGAGTGGTTTGGTTAGTTATCAGAAGCAGAGTAAGATAGAGAGAGCATGAGATTGACTCATTGAGGCTTGCTAGAATTAGAGTGAGTGAAGGAAGGGAGGCAAGAGTTGAGTTGACTGAGCTCATCCATTCAAACTGCGGTTCACAACAATGGACGCCAATTTTCATCCATTGAAAGAGTCGACGGTCTGTCAGCAACTTCGATGGGGGTCGAAGAGGTCCTGACACTCGTCGCAGGACGGTAAGCTCAGCCGACCGCTCTGACATAGTCTCAGATCGGGTCTGTGATCAATTTGGATCAAGGTGGCGACGGTCCCGACCATCGACTCTTCCAGGACCGTCGGTTGCCCCAATCGTGCCCCCGTGGTGTACTGTGTTGTTAAGCCCCGGTGCTGGTTTCGGGGCGGGATTTCGAGGTGCGCAAGTTCTCGTTAGACCATCCGCCGACCTGAGATCGCCATTTTTGCTGTCGACCGAGGACTTCCTTCCGATCACCATGGCTTCACCGATACACACTTCCGGGGATGACGCCAATGACGCGATCGAGTACGGCTCTGAATTCTTACGGGCCGATCCAGGAGAGCCAGCCGAGTGCGAGCAGGTTCATTCTGCCTCTTCATCTCAGGCTGGCCCTTCAAAAAATTATACCACTACTAAACCAGAAGCTACGACCAATCAGGATTCGGATTCCGATGCGGAGCAGGAAAATATTCAGCCCAGCACATCCGCTGCCGGTCCATCCACCAAGAAGAATAAGAAAAAAAAAGCGAAAGGAAAAGCTTCTGCGGTAGCGCAGAAGTTGAAAAATTCGTTGAGTGCCGCAGGTAGTAGCAACGCCAGTGGGTCTGTCTCTCTAGAGAAAAAGTTGGGTCCCGAAGGTCATCAGTTGGTCGTTGATCGGGTAAGCCGTATTCCTCATAATGTTTGGCTCTCTCGACAAGATGATCTCGATTCTGTTTTCTCACATAATCCTTCTATGTTGTGATAGATCCGAGCCACGAACGGAGATGCCGTGGCGGATCAATTGGCTGCTCTTGGACCTGCTGAACTTGGTAGGATGTTGGACCAGCTTCGTTTATTGGATGTCATGAATGGAAAGACAGGCATCGGGGGTAAAAACAAGAAAGACATGGCCGATCACAAGTTTTGGGCCACGCAACCCGTGTTACAACTGGACGAACGTTGGTGAAGATTCTCTTCAATCGTCTTGATGTTTTTTTGCTGACATCGGTCGACGTTTTCATAGAGGACGCAAGCTTTGAAGAAGGCGAGATAGAACCTAATAAGCCTGGCAAGGAAATCAGACAAACCCCACTCACCTTACCTGACGGTTATGAGTGGTGCTCATTGGATCTGAGCGATGAGACACAGGCAAGGCTATTCCTCACCAGTGTTTTGTTTCAAATGTTGTCCCGTCCTTGTGTTGCAATTGATCATCTCCACCACTACAGTTGCGTGAAGTTTACGAACTGTTGACTGGTAACTACGTTGAGGATGATGACGCCATGTTTCGCTTCAATTATACGGCTCCTTTCATTCGATGGTCTGTCAACTCCAGTCGTGTTTCCCTCGTATCTACAATTAACAGAACTCAGAACTGATTGATTTTGGCTATCGAGTACAGGGCTTTACAACCACCACACTTTATTCAAGATTGGCACGTTGGAGTGAGAGTTGCCTCGGGGAAACGTCGACTCATAGCGTTCATTGCTGGAATCCCCATGAACCTCAAAGCGCGATCAGCGTCAGTTGAGCCTTGAGTTGTTTGTCGCAAACAAAAACTGATCTTTTATCACACCTGGTTTTGTCAACAGTGTGAAAGATTGCGCCGAGATCAATTTCCTCTGTATTCATAAAAAACTTCGAGCCAAACGTTTAGCACCGGTTCTGATCAAGGAAATCACCCGACGGTGTAATATCAAGGGCATTTTCCAAGCAATTTATACCGCTGGAATATTTTTACCGACCCCGATCTCACGCTGCCAGTCAGTACCTCTCACTTTGATGGATCAAATATCACATGATCAATCTTAATGAGGTGTCCCATTTGCCAGGTACTTTCATCGCAATCTTAACCCCGCCAAGCTCATCGCGACAGGTTTCTCATCTCAACCTCGCGGGGTCTCGATTGCGCGACTCAAGCGAATGTATGAATGTCCAGCCGAGCCTGCACTGCCCGGTTTCCGGGAAATGATAGAAAGTGACGTGCCTACCGTTGGCATCTTGTTAAGAAGGTATATGAGTCGATATGATCTACAACCTATCCTATCCGATGAAGAGGTTCGACATAATTTTATCAGCGGACGTGGCAAAGGCGAACTGGTAGATGGTCGAAGAGATGAACAAGTGACCTGGAGTTTTGTGGCTGAGGTAATTTTCCTTTCTTGATCCTAGTGACGATTTCTGACCTCCATATATGCCTTGTCAGAATTCGCAACTCAAGTTTTCTTTTGTGTTTTTTGTGACAGAACACGGAAAACGATTCCATCACCGACTTTGTTTCGTTTTACCATTTACCATCAACGGCCATGAAGTTGACGCCGCATCAAACAATCGATGCTGCCTACCTCTTTTATTACGCAACAACATCCGTGCCATCATGTGCCAACCTCCCTAAGGCTAGAGAATTGGATCCTGCTACTGACCCAACTCTTCCTGCCAATCAACTCTCAACGGATCGAGAACCAAATTGGACGCAAGAAACTTCCGAAGAAAGGTTAATACTAAAGAAACGATTAATCGCCCTAATAGGTGACGCTCTTGTCATGGCTCAAAGGGTTTGTCTTTGTGTGACAATGCTTGTTACAATGAACTGTCACTCATCATCATTTTCGATTAAAACCAGGCGAAGTTTGACGTTTTCAACGCATTGACGCTTATGGACAACTCACTCTTCGTCCGAGACTTACAATTTGGAGCTGGAGATGGTTACTTACACTATTATCTATACAATTGGAAAGGTACTATGCTTTTTTTTACCTCAATATAGTATCATCTCCTTTCAATTGTAGAGTACTGATTGAGATGAAAATGGGGTTGCTTGTTGAAGTGCATCAAATACAAGGAGGTGTTGCGGGAGACGTACCTCAAGCTTCTACCAGTGATGGCCCGGCCGGAACGCCTGTGGGAGAAAATGTTGGCAGTGGCGTGGGAGTAGTGATGCTGTGATATTTGACAACAAAGACTTGTGGGGGAGACCTTACAATTGATCGCCTGCCAGTATTTTCGCCATTATACTGGTAAATGCACCATTCAGGAAGTCAGCTTTGACTCTTTGGTCTTGTTATGTTAGTAGTGATGGGACGCAGCATTTTATCACAGGAGATTTGGTTGCAAGCATCCTCAAGGCTTTAAGATTTCAAGACGGTTTGGGTAGGTTTGAACTGCTTTATTCAATGTTAGGCATTCACTTGTAAGGTGCACTCACCATCTGCTGTTGATGAACCTAAGAACAGATGTCAGGGCAATGCAGATTGGATGAAAGATTGCGAAAAATTTCAGCAGTCTTGAGTACGTCTGTCAGGAATTACTCTTAAATACAGTCTTTGCTCTCATCTTGCTACAAAGCCGCACGACTCTTGTATCATACTCTCTAGACTTCTAACTTTGATCCTCATGGGGTACTGTATGAGTCTATTTGAGGAATGGCCGGCTCATGACGCTGTAAATTTGTGGCATGACTGGATTGGTCACAGATCCAAATTAGGCAATTTACATCTGACTATAGGCATGTCAGATTTGGGTAGAACATTCAACACATACTGTACTGTTAGTGTCCCATTCAGTGTGCTCTAGAGCATCCACACTTGTGGGGTGACTTTTTGGTAATTTTGACATCAACATCCAATACAAAGTTCCAGGTAGGATATTTCTTTTACTATGATTTTTTCCTGCATCATGGGGAAGTATTTACATGTATTATTATGTGATGTATAGGTAAAGACGGTCATGAGGACACTATCGAATTGATGTAAGAGTATTTTCCATCATTCCTGTAAGGTGGGCTCTTTAGAATAACTTTGCGTGGTCAAAAGGCACCAAAATCAATTTCATGTTAATTTAGTGCACCTGTGTAACCAAAGACATGGTTCAAATTCTGTAACATTATGTGTTTCACAAGATGCTAGTAACTACAAACCTCAGGAAGACTTGTCCCTGCTGAGTTCAAACACCAACTTGCTCTAATGAGCACTTGAGGGACAAGTACAGGAGCAAAATCACCTGGGTACCTGAATTCAAATTGACTGATCCGATAGCTAAGGTAAAGAATTCTGTGGATGACAGTTATATTCTTAGATGCTCTAAGGTTCTAATTCTTACATACTCTTGGATAGCTTACCCGCCCTTTCCTTCTTAAGTCATTGAAAATGGGGTTCTACTTGGCTTTTAACACAAAAGCTACGTGTGAAGCATAATTGTGAGCTGCCAACAGGTCACAATACATAATTCAATTTTTTTTTTTAGCAGTTTTATACCCAAACCCTGCCTAACATAAGAGGATAGGTAAAATTCCTAGTGTGGGAGAATCATGACCTGGTACCAAAGTTACCCACCTACTTGACCAGATGGTTCATTTTTATTTTTTTATTTTTGGTAGCTGTTATGACCCAAAAGGGTGTGAGAGAGAGGCTCAAGGGAAGGGTGTAAATTCACAGCTTGAATTTCAATTACACAATGGAGAAAAAAAAACCCCTGCTCGCACTCTCCTTGAGTAGACCTTGAAAAATCTTCAATCTGTACAACTGTACTACGTTGTCACCCATGGGTTTTATGGGGTTACAATAGTAGCTTGAAGTTGAACTTGTATAGTAAGTTGAGAAAGTCTGTGAAAAAGAGGAATAGTTTGGGCCTGGGCCTGAACTGGGGTGAAGTGGTGAGGAGGACTCTAGAAAGTGCCTAGTGAGGTCACTACTGATTAAATATGGATTTCTACTACCTTTTACTGCATAACACATTCCCATCCTTACCCAATACCCAAACTTGAAAAAAAAAACTCTCAAGCTTAATTCCTTTATCTAAAGTAAGGACTGTCAAGGTTTGTAAAATGTTGCCAAAAAAATAAATAGGAAGGAAGACTTCTCATCACTGATCCATCAGTTTGGATATCCAGTTTTCCTATAGGGGAACTTAATTGCTTGTAATGACACCTCACCAGGGTCCTGGTGGGGGGCCAAGTGGTTGAGTTCTGTAGAGTTACAGTCAATACATAGGTTTTTGCTTGCAGTTGCAGGCCACATCGTCATATGTACATCTGTACCTGTGCTTAGTGTCAACTGTACCGACGTACACCGGGCCCAGGCAGGTGCTCCGTACGGTACTCGGCTCATGAGCGTAGCATCCACTCGAGTGCACCGTCCGCTCTCCTGTGGTGCATNNNNTTTGAAACTTCAACCGTCGGCCAGGCCAGAAATTGTTCCGCAAGATACCTGAACACTTCTTACACCCTCACACCAGCTTACAGGATGGACGTATTGATGGAATCCCTCAAAGATCGGCTCCTTTTTGCAATTCCTAAAAAAGGTGGATGTCAAGTCCGTCATCGTTTAAGCCCGTGTACCCGCATATTTGACGAAGCGTGATTTAGGTAGACTCTACCAAAAATGTTTAGAGGTCTTGGCAGGCGCAGACATTCAGTTCAGCAGAAGTCATCGTCTGGATGTTTGTTTGGTTGGAAATCATCAGATGGCATTGTAATTTTTGACTTGCCTACAATTCATTCACCTTGCATCCAATTTCACGCAACTCCCTACAAAAATCATGCTGAGATGAACCTGATTGATTTGCCTTTCAGGGTCTTCTTACCAGCCGCAGATATCCCTCGGTTCGTTGGGGAAGGAAACGTTGATTTGGCTATCACTGGACAAGATATGGTCGCTGAAGCGGATGTTAATCAGCTTATTGAAGAAATCTGCCCACTTGGATTTGGAAAATGTAATCTTCAAGTACAAGTTCCCCTTAAATCCGACATCAAAACGGTCGAACAACTCTGCGGGAAAAAAATTGTCACCAGCTTCGAAGTCATCAGTCAACGTTTTTTCCAAAACCTAGACGCAAAAGTCATGCATTCCAATGCGGAGACGACCGAAAAGACTGTGATTGAATATATCGGCGGTAGCGTGGAGGCCGCTTGTGCGTTGGGTCTAGCTGACGGTATCGTCGATCTTGTTGGTTAGTTTGAATGTTGCCTTGGATCATTGATATATGCGTTGAGCTGAACAATTTGTCCATCACAGAATCAGGGGAGACGATGCGAGCAGCTGGCCTTCACGCGATTCACACACTCATGAGTTCTGAAGCAGTCTTGATCAAGTCCACCAGGCCACCTCGGGGTGAGACCCAACGACTCCTGATTGAATTGGTCACCTCGCGGATCAAAGGTGTCGTCGCTGCAGCTCGATACGTACTCTGTCAATACAATATCAAACGGGACCGGCTTTCGGAGGCCCTCAAGCTGACGCCTGGTCGAAGATCGGCCACCGTCAGTCCTTTAGAAGATGATACATGGGTTGCAGTGTCTGCGATGGTGCCTAAGAAGGATAGCGCAAATGTGATGGATGAATTACAAAAGATTGATGCGTGTGACATCTTCTTAATTGACTTGGTACGCACCCTCAATGTCATGACTGTTCGATGCATAATGAGTGATCCATTTATTGTCATGTCTGACCTCATATCTTAATATTTCAACAGGCCAATTGCCGTGTGTAGCATGGCCGGTGAGCGTTTTCAGACACCGATCCAAGTAGAGGCGGTTTGCTTGTCGAAATTTCTTGCAGTTATATACCATGTACGCCTAAGGAATCATAGGCCTACCTGCTTATATTCAACGGAAAGTTTTTTTTACTGGAAAGATATCCTTTCATTGAAAGCAATGTGAACTTCATGAACCCTTTTATTTTTATTTTATTTATTGAGACCTACATACGTCCGTACGAGCGTCCGCCCTTCAAGCTTTGGCACAGTTTTAAGTGAGCCTAAACCTAATGCTAGGCTTAGGTGATTGAAGGCTGCGAAGCCCAATCATCGTGTACAAGTATTTCCTCTGTTCCAAGGTGTATTGGTGTTTGATGCTCTCTTCACGCAAACCTGGTTATTAAATTGATTACTATGTAATATTTCTGTTGCAAGTCTTATCAGATTAGCAGACCTTGGACAATTTTGAAGTTTGTTAACCTCCTGAAGGGAACTCATACGCTCACAGTTGAGGATTGTTTCTCGACAGTCTAACGTGCAAGTAGATAGACATGGCACCCATGACGCTACATAGCGATTGAGATACAATGTTCACTGGTATGTACTTACTTGCTAGGTGTGTATGTACTAAAATAAGGAAGCTCAAACCCATGGTGATCGGTGTGAACTCTCCTGTGATGTCGTTTGTCGGTTCATGGGCATCTCACCAGTTGACTTGGTGTAAGTACATACTCGCTTAACTTTGACTCTCAATTACTTATGTAAGTACCACCCCATCCTGCTTGTGTGTCCCCCTCCCCCAACCTTTTTCTGTGTTGGAGATATATCGTCATTCTCTCATATCCTTTCCATCTCACCAAACCAATTCCCTCGAATCTAAGCACTCATCATCAACACCATCATGAACTCATTCTTGACTCGCAAACCTCAATTCGTTGAGCCAACCCATGAACTACCTGATCACATCAATGGATTGGCCTCATCGGATATGGCGCTCTCACATGCAAGCATTACCCTTTTAGTCTCCATTTCTTTCTTTCTTTCATTAGGAAGTGATCTCAAACCGAGATCCCCATGTTCTCATTGGGTTCTGAGCTGTGCTTGAAGAGAGTGATATCTTTCTCAGCATGCTTGAAGGGAGATCGAGGGTACTTAAGTACTTTGACTCAATCTTGTGCATAACTCTTGGAAAGTTTTGGTCTGTATCGTCCAAAACCATACTTTACATGCTTACCCTCGATTCCATCCAAGCCAATTTACACTACATACTTATCTTGTTCAATATCATCCATCCACGTGACTACTATCCTTCACTTTATCGATTTCTTAAGTACTGCATCGTTACATACAGCAGTTGGAGTCTACCCGTGCTGACTCGCACCATCACCATTCTCTCTCTCCGTGTTATCTCTCCTCAGCTGGTTGCCTCCAAGATGCCCTCTGCAACTGCCCCATCGACCATCACTGCGCGTACGGCTGAACTCGTACGTCACTTGAACACGGCGGCCTCTGAGACATATCCTGGTAAGCGTTTTCCTATAGAATCACAGTGGATTTGGCGTTCACTATACCATACTTCAATTGCATTTAATCACTCATGTTGCTTATAGGGCTTCACAAGATCAAGTCCCTTCGTGCTGCTGCAACGGTTCGAGACCCATTCACAAATGAGGATACCGGCTTTCCTGCGGATATTCGCCAAGGAATGGGCATCCGTGGCCTACTTCCGCCCGCTGTCGAGAGTCTCGATATGCAAATGGCCCGTGTGCTCGATCAGATGAGGACCAAACGAACGACGATCGGTCAAGTTGAGTAACGATTTCAACTTTGATCCCCAAATATCTTGAATCACTCAATTATTCTTATGTAATTCGGTATATATATATATGTCAAAAATAGTATTGTTATCTTTCAAACTTGAGGCAGAGTAATGTCAACTTGTTCTATCATGTCTTGCTAAAAAACACTGCCGAGGTCGTCCCGTTGGTTTACACACCCGTCGTGGGAGAAGCGTGTATCAAATGGTGAATCGACCTTGGCTGGCATGTGCACTTCCTCAATGTCATTTTGAATAACAAGACTGACTACATTATACATTTCCCCAGGTCACATATTTACCAACGTCCTGGTATGTTTCAATTCTGTTCGTCTACGTGCCTTCAACCCGGTCTCGATCTGCTTACGCAATTTCGCATCCTGAAGAGGGCCTCTATGTCAGTTGGAATGACAGAGGTTCTATCAAAGAAGTCATCGGCAACTGGCCTATGCCTGAAGAGGCTCGAATTTGTGTCGTGACCGATGGCTCAAGAATTCTAGGCACGCTGCTGCTATATCGTCCTGGGTCTTATGCATTCACACATCATTAATCTTATCCTTCGGCGCTCTAACAGGACTGGGCGACCTTGGGGTCGGAGGCAGTGAGCACAAATGCTAACAAGCTTGACCAGAACATGCTCAAGTCACTGATACCTTCATCGTCTTATCATAGTGGGCATCTCGGTCGGAAAACTTTCTCTTTATGTTGCTGCAGCAGGGTAAGTAATCCATTCTGTTGGAATGTAGTGATGTGTATAAACCCATTCATGTTTTGCCGTCTGTTCAGTATTCGCCCGTGGGCAACCGTTCCAATCTGTATCGATCTCGGAACGGATAACGAGAAAAATTTGAGCGACCCGTTTTATCTGGGCCTACGAATGAGACGTCGATCTAAAGCTGAAGTCAGTCATTCAACTCATCTCGGCCATTCATGTCATCCAAGGTCCACGGGTGATTGTGGACCGCTAAAGATTGACATGATCAATGCGTATTAACTGTTCCGGTCGCTCCTAGGCCGAGATTTTTATGGATGAGTTCATGGCAGCTGTTCATGAGACCTTTCCTGAACTGGTGATCCAACACGAAGACTTTGCAACCGAGAGAGCCTTTGATGTGAGCTCAAGTTGATTCCATATCTGTCGTAAACGGTCTAGAATCTGCTGACAACCTATTTTGCTCAAGTATCTTGAACGTTATCAATCAAAGTATCCGATGTTTAACGAGTCAGTGACATCACATTATATTCTTGGTAGCAAAACTTGAAAGTCATTTCCTCATGACTGAGTTCCTTTTCTGCTTTCGTCGTGAGTTTTCAGTGATATTCAAGGGACCGGTGCTGTTATCCTGGGCGGCTTCATCAATGCAGCCAGACTGTCTGCCGCAGCCAGCCAACGGGACTTGAAAGATCAGAGGATTGTGTTCATGGGAGCCGGAAGTGCAGGTGTGGGCGTGGCCAAACAGCTCCTGTCGTTCTTCGTCAACTTGGGATTATCAGAGGAGGAAGCCAAGGAAAGGGTTTGGCTTGTTGATACGAAGGTTAGCATCAAAAGTATTGGATAATAGTGCTTGAGGTATAAAAACTAATGTTTATATCCTTTTGGTCTTTTTATTTAGGGTCTTGTGACCGAAGATCGAGGTGATAAGTTAGCGGCCCATAAAGTTTTTTTTGCTCGTAAACCTGGTGGACCTCAGTTGAAGTCCTTGATCGAGGTCATCCGATCGGTTAAGCCTACAGCTCTAATTGGTTTGGCTGCTACGGCAAATCTATTTGATGAAGCTGTGGTCAAACTGATGGCCGAACTTAACCCTCGACCCATCATCTTCCCCCTTTCTAACCCGGTCAGCTCTCAGTCTTTATGAAAGCTTTACCTGGTACAGGAAATCTTATATATGGTTTGATCTTATGGATTTCCTGGCGTATCTATTGTTCTAGGTTCACTTGGCGGAATGTACTTTCGACGAGGCTGTTAAGTGGACAGATGGGCAAGTTCTGTTTGCATCGGGTAAGACTCTCCACTCTATAACCACAAGCTGAGAGAGGTACCAATAAGTTATTTGACTGATTCATTTCATCACAGGTTCTCCTTTTGCAACTTGCGGCTGGCGAGGTAGGACAATCGAGCCTGGTCAGGGTAACAACATGTATGTCTTCCCTGGGATCGGTCTGGGTGCAATCTTAGCACGAGTCAAGACGGTTTCGTACAAGATGATCGAGGCCTCTGCGTTGGCGCTCTCGGATGCTTTGACGCCAGAGGAGAAAGAAATCGGATTGCTATACCCGAGATTGTCAAGGTAAATGTGTTCGGGGAGAGGAATTTACTTGCGAATGAAAAACTCTTAGACTAATTCAAGGATTAATTGCGCAGAATTCGGGAGATCAGTACCATTGTTGCTTTACGAGTCATTCGACAAGCTCAAGAAGAAGTTCGTGTTCCGTTCATTAATCAGGGTTGGTAAACTGATCAAATTATTGACATGTTTGAACATCTGGCTTGGTAATGATGATAATAATAATGAAAAATCAGGACTTGATCGGAAATCCAACTGTGCGTGATCTCAACGATGAAGAATTGACGAAATATATCGAAGAGAAGCAGTACTGGCCTGAATATATGTCTGTAGAGCATTTGAATCGAGCTGTATCACCCTAAGTATAAAAAATAAACAAATAAATGAACTTGAATGATTGTCTCAAACTTACGAGTTGATGTTTTCCTTGTTGCTGTTATTGGTGTTATGTGGCTTCTATCACACTTTCCACTGAACTCTTCTCCTCGTGATTAGAAATACCTTGTTTGCTTGATGCTTGTTGAATCCCGCAACAACATTTCCTATTCGACATCTACTGATTACACTTGAAATAACCTATCATAGACGGTACTGGTAGCGGTGCTTAGGGAGACTTTCAGAACGGGTGCGCCAGCAAGGCCAAACTGGAGAGAATTAGTAAATGCTACTTGTACATACCGTACTTTATCGGATATGAGTGGGTTCTCGTTCGTCACGCATGTTGAGGATAATCGTTCGCCTCAGTGCTTCATCCGTCTCGACCGACCAGCTTGCTACCCTCCATTGCCAACTAGGCCCACCACAACCCCACCAACTTGTACCGTCACGCCTTGTCAGCTCATACACAAAAGAATGCGGATAAGCTAAAGGATATATGTATGTTACTCGCAGTTTGAGTGGATTTTGAAAACATCTAACGAATTCAGAAGGACCACTGAATGGGTATTCCCCATTAGAGTTGGGTCAAATTCAGACATCGGGCGACTATCATCATCATTCATCACGTGTGATTGCGCTCTCTTTTCACCTTGGTTTTCACATGGATTTTTATTTTACACGCCAACTTTTTTTAAGAGGCTTTGAATAAAAAAATGTCAACGCTGTTGTTGTATATAAGCCCGGGGAAAAAAATCCATTATAAGGTTAAAAATATTGAGAGAGAGAGATATCCCATTTTTTTTTTCAACAAACTGTAATACTTAATCATAATAATAAACCTCCCGTGCATGAAATCGAAAAAAAAAAACAAAAAAAAAAAACATCCCCCTCATGAAATCCATATAAATATATGATAAAAAAAAAGGATTACTTTTTCAACAAATAAAAATTAACCCCAACAACAAACACGCGAACTTTTTTTAAGAGATAGATTAGATAAGATAGATAGAGAGGGAGAGAGAGCTTTTTATTAATAGCCAAAAAAGTTTTTTATTTTCATTGTTTTACTCTTCTACATTCGATATATAATACTGTTGGGTGAGAAGAACCAAAAGAAAAGAAAAAAAAAAAGTCTCTTAGATAGCGTTATTTTTTTTTTTTTT